>APFE030012704.1:0-14617 GCA_000404065.3 Pinus taeda
ATATTATATATAAATATTATAATAATTAAATAATAAGATATAATTGTTTAAGTGAAAGATGAATTTTTTTTTTGACTAATGAATGTGTTGAAATTCACCTTAAATTATTAAGTTTGTTTTTACATTAGTAACACTTTTAATTAAAAGGCCATGCAAGGATTGAAATTATATCTCTTTACTTACACAGTTTTGAGAAGAGAAGTAATAAGAAGGCAAACAACTGATGACAACTTTGTAGTGTAGAGAGGAGTGAATGATTGAGAATATATATTGAGAGTCAGTATTGAGTTACAGTGGTTTAAGACATAAATAATGCTTATTAGGTGTATTGCTCCGAGGATGTCGCTTCTTGAAGAGAGGAAGAACGATTATTTATGTTGAATGAACATCCATAGAATAAATTGTAACACACATGTTGCTTATGCCCTAGAAGATATGCACGATAAAAATTGTGGATATGATTAAACTCACATTCACAAAATAATGTTGAAGATATTGATAGGAATTCCATATCAAGGAAAATGAAGCAACTTTTGATTAGTCTACCAAAAATCATGAAAACCTTTGATACATTCCCTATAGCATGTTGGTTCTCATAAATCAAGTATGAATATAATGGAGTTATGGTAAGGACATGCATTGTTGAGTGCATGAAACACTCTAGATGTATCTCAAGTGTTTTCCTTTGGCCTAATGATAGAGACCTGACTATGGACATTAAGGAGAGACCATCTGATATGAAGTAACATACTAGACTAATAGTATGCTAAAATGGTCAAGATGACATGTTCAAACAAGGAGTGGAAAATCAAATTGAGAGAAAGGTAGCACATTTTCCTAAAAGTATACATCAAATGAAGTTGAAGTTGGAAGCAATATACTTTAAGATAGTATGAAACCACCCTAAAAGGGTAGTAAACCTATTATTAGAATGTGATGATGGAAAATAATTATAAAGAGCCAATTATTGTAAGAACGGAAGGAAGTTTATAAATTTGATTTCCAATATTAATATACGTTTAATAAAAATATCTTATGAAGGGAGAACAAAGGATGAACTTGCATATTTTGATGATAATGGGGTGTTATTCCTCATAAACATAACCGAATTGGAAGGATGAGATGAACATAAAATAATACTAGATAGATACTCAATGTGATTATGTGGAAGAGTGTGAGAAATCAACAAGAAGTAGTCGCTTACCCTAACTCATGATGGAAGATTTTGGATTCAATAAATAGTCATGATGAAATAACTTAGCACTTTTGAGGTATCCTGTGAATGACTACCCTTTTGGAAAATGTCTATGGAATCATAGAAATATTTCCATATATAACATAATAAAGATCACTATAAGGATGATGTGTATTAGGAAGAATATACTGACAATCTACCAATGAATTTAAAAATTAATGATAATAATAATGAAAAAAAATGAATTTAAAGAAGTGAATACAAAACAAAATTTACGAATTAGATGAAGAGAAGTTCTTTGCATGGTGACATCTATAATTATTTTTTCCTCTAATGGGAGAGCCATACTATAATGTTTTACATATATGGCTAACTATATATGTAAATTATGGACATCAATATGTATGATTAGACAAATTTCTATTTCTTTGATGCCTTAAAATAGGAAACAATAAGTGGTTCACTTTCAGTAGCCTACTCAATTGAATTTATTTATAAGGTCTTTACCCAGATTGGGGAATAGTAATAACATTTCCAAGTTCAACAATTTTATGCATTTTACATAGCAGGAAAAGAAATCATGTCCATTGGAGGTGAGAAATCAAAGCCAAATTGATAATATGTTTTTGAAATGGAACAAAATGAAGCTTCCATCTTTGAAGCTAGTAGACATGGAATATTAGGAAATTGAGACTATTGGAGAAGACAGAAAATATATCTATGAATATTTGATATGAGGAAGTGAAGGGGATTTTCTATCAAGAAGAAACTTCTCTTAAGAACATTGGTGAGTGAATTGAGCAACATGATTGGTAAGGGTCAAAGTGACGACCTATATATTTTAAGTCAAGGTAGGGAGTTGTGAACACTTGTAATTGGTCAATAATGACAAGTGGTAAACTGGGAAAATGTTTAAAGGTTCAAATGGTCAAAGATAACTATTGAAGTATAAGAATTATTGTTGCTAGAAATTCTATAATGAGACCTTGAGAAGGATTGTTGCTAGAAATTATATAATGAGACCTTGTGAATGATTGTGTACATATTGACAAAAGAAGTGAGAATAAACTAATAGAGGTTGTATTTCACTCATTTTTGCTCATCGTTTATGAGTGGGTTGATGATATACTAATAATTCATATAAAGTAACTGATCAAGTTTGTGCGGTTAGTATTGAAAGCCATTATTCCAAACACACCAAGCATTTAAAACCTTTTGTCGACAGTAATGGCAATAGTGGTTTCAAGTGCTTTAAATTTTAAAATAAAGCAAAGTATCTAATAAGCAAAAGGTGAAGGAGAAGACTTCCTAAGTCCAACTTGAAAAAAAAAATGCATCTATGATAAATGAAATCAAGTGGTATTGAGTTGGAAAATTGATGAGACAAACCAATATTTGTAAGGGTGAAAAATGATGATTACTACATGATGGCGAAAAATCATTGGGGCTAACTAATTCTTTGTGCAAGTGGATTAAATATGAAAGAAAAAAACAAAGGAGACCTAGTGTTTACATGCTATTGGTATTAGTAGCCTTGTAAAGGAAAAACAAAAGATGTAAATGGAAGAAAATCAAGGAATTTAATTTGACACTCGTGATTTAAAGAATTATGGTAAGGTTAGTAAAATATATGTTTAATTTTATTAAATTTCCCTAAGCAATAAATAATACATGACTAACGATTAAGGGTCAAAATGATAAAGGTTACTTGAAGGTTTAACAATGTACTTAATTAAGGAAAATATGTGAAAACTTGAGCGCATACAAATGAGGTGGCTATCCCTACCAAGTAAATTTTCAAATTCCTTGTTAAAAGAATAAGAAGTGATGATATAATCTTAACTAATAGATATGACCAAAATAGATATTAGATAGATATATAATGATATTGTTACATTAAATGAAATAGATGTAATCATTGTTTATGCATGTTAATGATTTGATTGATGAATCATGATAAGAAAGCTTATGATTTTGTTTATCTCCATGTGATGTGTTGAGATGATTATCATATTTATAATGTTAAGCTATGTTGTTATATTAACATGTGGTTATATTTATCATGTTGATGTAATGTTATATCTTTAATAACGGTATGTTAATGTTATATTATTATGAGGAAATTTCATGATTTTATTACATGTGGTAATTGCATGCAATTTTAATGATAAGATATATAATGATGGCATGCATGAGCATTCAATTCCTTATTATTCGAGATTTTGTGACGAAAATGATGTTGTATTCTCATGATGACATGCAATAGTTGGCATGTGGATTATTTTCTACGATATTATGATGTTATACCTAATACGTTGGTTGCATGTTGAGAGGTGGTGATTGACTAGAAATCTACCAATGGATCAAGAGGGATGGTTTATTTTATGATTTCGTGGGATCTCATACCTATGAGAGACAATATGTAACACCTTATGGGCTAGGGAAAAACTCAATCAACTACTTATGCTAGTGTTTCTGGGATCATCTTGAGAAGGCCAAGTCCTCGATATTGGATTTGTAATGTTGAAGTCTAGAAGTGGGTGTGGGACTTCGATGCCTAGTGTTGTACCTGGTAGGAGTTGTCGAGGGAGTTTGGGTCAACCTTTCAAGATGCCTGGGGTACGTGAGTATCAAACTAGATGTTTGTCTTGGGGAAGATGAGGTTTGAGCCTTAGGGCTCTGGCATAGACAGATGGGGCTTTAAGCTTGGTTTTGAAAGTTGGGAAAGAAGAGCTTGAGAGTACTCACACTTTCTTGGGTGTTGTGATATAACCTTTGATGCTTGATGTGGTCACTTGGGTGGCCCTTATACTAGTTACATCAGAGGGTGTTGGATAAAAAAAAAAGGAAATAAATAAATAACTTATAAGTTATATGATTAAAGTTAACTTTGAAACAAAGTTCCATAAAACGGGAGAAGATGTATTCGATGTATAATAAATTAATAATAAAAATAAAGTAAAAAAAAAATAAACAAAAAATAATAAAGAGAGGAAATAATAGTAGATAATTAAAATGATAAATATAAAGTGAAGTTCTCAAAAAATAAATAAATAAAATTATAAAAATTAGTAAGAATAAAGTCAAGTTAATAAAAAATAAAAGAATAAAGTAGACAAGGGTCAATTATGGAAACACTAAGTTAAAGAAAATTTAAGACAAAAAATAGAAATTTGCATGATGACACATGGACTATGTGCATGAAGATTAGCTTTCCATTTCCTAAACAAATTGTATTATTTAATAGATGAGAAGGATAATGTGAGACATTCTTTTCCTAGGATAATTCTAAGATAGGAAGGATTCACTAGAAAAGGTAGTTTATTGAGGGCTCAAGGGTGACCAGCTGTAAAAAAAAGTGTAGTCGAGCCTATGGTTGGGAAGAGAGTTGTCACCAAAATGTTGGTTGCAGTCAGTTGGAACATAATAATGCAACGGTTATAAAATTACAAGATAATTCTTCATTCCAAAGGTAAGTTCCCACCACTCATCATTCTCGTACTAACTAATCGAAATTTTCCTTATGCTAATGATTAATCGCCTTGGCTTTATCTAAATGATTTTCATATTTAAGTATGTTTTATGTCTAGGCCATTACATTTCATGCTACATTGTAAATTGTTGGAATATATGTGTGTGTGTGTGTGTGGTACATGATTGCCCACCATCCAAGTAAAAAGAGAAACCATTTAAGTTATTCCTCTAGATTACGTGCAAGAGAAATTTTGAATACAAATGGTGTGCAATAATATCGAATAAAAAATCAACTCTCTACAAGCAAGGATAAAATCATCAAATATGAGTACTAATGTAATTCCTCTACAAGGAGCATAATGACAAAACCAACATGTTAAATTATCAAATTCCTCCATCTATAAGCAATGTCGCCCATTGAAACAACACCAACACACAAAAAAAAATGCTATTACATATGGAAATACCTATATATAAAATCATGCAATTTGACATAATGGCATGGTTATTATCCTTCTCAAAGAGCAATGCATCAAGCCATCCTAAAAAAAAAAATTCTCATACGTTTTTACAAAACCTAATTTTATAATTATAATCATTTATATATATATAAATAACATACAAATTTCTCATATTTTAGTGCACATTACCATTAATATACAAAACTTTATATATAAAAAAGAAAAAGAATATACTTTAAATAAAAAATAAGATTAAGATTAAATTTGCAAAGTTTAAAATATTAACTCACAAAATCCATATATTAGTGGTAAAGTAGAAAACCTTCATCCCTAGTAAAATATCAACAAATTTCTAGAAAACCGCACTAACCCATTTTTTCAAAGTTTCATTTATATAATGATTTTGAAGGTGGTGTGAAAAAAATGCAAATACACCTCCATTAAAAACCCTTGTTTTACAAGTATTATACCATTCATCGTATTCATTAAATTTCATTTACATTGTGATTTTTAAGTATAGGTAACAAAACCCCCGCAGAGGGTGCTTAAACAATGGGGCAAACTCCACTAATTGAAATGAGGGTGGAACATTTAATGATGAGGGACAGGGTTTCCACCAAATGGCATCCTACATGGAAGGTTGTAAAATGACAATCAAAACAGGATTTGCTTGGAGCATGAAAGAGGATGGAGGTGAGGTTCCTAGATGCGTCGCAATCTTGGGAAGGACAATCCACTTACTGCTCAGACCAGAGGTGTCAACAAACAACATTCATGTATGAATCGAGCTAGAAAATGGAGTATGATGACATTGGTTGGGAGGAGGGAAATGAGGAAGGGCAGCATGTAGCTTATATACCAATTTGAGGACTAATCGTCCCACAAACTCTATGGGAAATTACCATCCTTGAGAAAGAAAAACTAGGAAAAAAGGTGAAAAAATGTCTATTGGGGAATGGACATAACCTTGAATGCAAGGTTGGTGATCGTCGTCAATTACAAGACAAACAACTTAGAATTTGTTGCAACCAGGGTATTTCCACCGCAAAGAAAGTGTTGAAGGTTTGCAATTTCTCTTGTCTTCACCCTTAACATTTCTCTAGTTGTAAATGTGATGATATCAAGTTACCAAGGAATTTTTGTTTTATGTTCTTACTTTGGGCTTGTTAATTTTGGTGGGGTTTCATTACATGTAATTAGAGTTGGTTCTTGAGTTTAGGTGTTGATATCATTTTCGCTCACCTCCATGTTTAGATTATTGTCCTTTTAGTTTTGTTGTGGTCTCACTCTTGGGGTTTGTATTTCCCTTCAAAGGTTTCTTCGGTGTTCTCCCTTTTCTTTTAGTTTCATCCCCACCCCACCCAACATCGTTCCTTCCCCTCTGTGTTACTCTGTATCCTTCAACATATTCCATTGTTTCTTGCATTGAGGTGGTGTTTAATTTTGGGTCCAACAATATGGCAAGGCGTCGCATTTCAACTCCCCTTTGTACTAGGTGAAGAGGTCACTTTGGTCTCTTGCTTCCCCCAGCTCACCACCTTCCATTGCATATCAATGCTATACATAGTCAGTTTCCCTTGCCATGATGGATAGGTATAGAAGTATTATCCCGTAAGTAGTACAAAGAGTCATTTCTGAAGTGCAAGATCAAGTGAGACGGAGTGGAAGATTCATTCCTAATAGGCATGTGGACAGAGAAACCAAGAATTGGATCCCTGACATGGGTGGCTCTACCGAGGCTCATTCCTCATCCTATATGCAGACAAGCAATTTATACTAGCACATGAAACATTGATGGACAAAGTGCTTATTGACAAAATTGACACACAACAAGAGTTGATAATTTGTATCGCTAAAATAATAAAGAAGGTAGATAAGCTGGATGGGAAAATCACAAGGTTAGCAAAGGCTTTGAGGAATTATGCTAATTATTCCTCTGACAATAAAATTGAACAACAACCACCTTCCAAGTGGATTCCCCTCTTGAATTATGATCAAGTGAGCCTGTCATTTGAAGAAAAGAATGGCTTAGGGAATTCTTATGTTTATGTTTCTTAGTTTATATTTTCTATTAATTTATAGTTTGAAAGGCAATATAATTATCCAAAGCACTTTTTAATTGGAAAAATTTGAACTTATGTTATTGGTTAGTTTCACTAGGGGTAGATTAGTAATCAAGAACCTTTTGCTATATATATTTGCCCAATAGTAATATAAAATACCTTTACCCCAAAAAAAAAACACATGTAACAAAAAAACCTTTCAACACAAGTTTTAAAAAAAATGGCAACATATGTTATGCAATGCATGACCAAACTTGATAAGTTGCTTATTTATGGGTTTTAGCTAACACAACCTTTAAGAAATTTTAACAACCCTTGTTATGCAATTCAACAACAAACTACCTTATTTATTCAACCTTGACACAAAATTTTAAATCGTTACAGTTAGTATTTATCATTTTAAAATTAACTTATCTCCATCCAGAAGAGGAAACAAAAAATCAAATCATTACACGAAATATTTATAATTTAAAATTAAAATCTATCAAAGAATAAAACATCAAATATTTGGGGAGATCGTGCGCTCTGGCAGCCGCAGGCGAATGGCCTAGCGTTCCCCTGCTGACTCGCGCCCTCCGAATCTTGCCTGGCAGCTCTGCGGCTAGGCTCGCCCTCCTCGCCCCTCTGGGCTCCCTCGAGCTTTCATCTGTCCACTGGGCCTCCTGCTCAATTCCCGCTCCGGGGCTCCTCCCCAGTAGCCTCCGCCCCTCCAGATCAACATGCGACCTGGCTCTCCAATGGCTGGGAAGGATCCCCCGCCTCCAGACCCTGAAGACTATGAGAAGCAGTTTGCATCCCTCATTCTAGAGAATGCAGCATCAAGAATCCGCCCAACTGCATCTAAATTCATCAAGAAACTCGACGAAATACCTAAAGTTTCCCTCCCACTTTCCCTCCCGAGGAAGGCTGCAATCTCTTTAGCTGAAAGAGGTCTGGTAGGCCAGTTCACGGGACTCTGGCCCTCACCCAGATAAGTACAAAAATGGGTGGAACGCAACTGGAACTCGATCGTACAAGGAAAAATAGCAATCAGATTTTGTGGAAGAGGCTTTTACACGTTCTTGTTTGAATCAAAGGAGGACAAGAATCTCATATTCAGAAATGGCCCCTATTTTATGGATTCACGAGGCCTCTATCTGAACAGAGGGTCTCCTGACTTCGATCCGGAAATGGATGTCCCAAATGCAGTCTCGGTTTGGGTCCGTCTTCCTCATCTTCCACTTCACTGCTGGGGAGATGAATCAGTCAAGGCCATTGGGAACGTTGTCGGCAAATTCATAGACAGATCTGAACCAAAGGAGAACATGCATGCTTGTGCGAGGATATGCGTCGAAGTAGATCTCGGGAAAGGCCTGCTGGAAGCTATCAAGATCAAAGTAGATCAGTGGACACACATCCAACAAGTAGACTATGAGCAACTACCCTTCAAGTGCAAGGTATGTCACGAGTATGGGCATTTTGCAAATAGATGTAGCAAGTTAAAAACAAATGAATCTGATGGAAATGTTGAAAACTCTGAAGGCTCATGGGAACAAGTTAAAAATAAAAAACCCAACCCCCCTCCCGGCCCAAACTCCAAGGCCCCCCTGGAAAATCCTTCTGTTCCCATCCACCCTTCCAGTTCAGCTCCCCCCTTCCCCTCATCCTCCAACCCCTTTGAATCTCTGTCAGCTGAAGACCCCATGTCCCCTCCCCCATCTCCCCGAGGCAATGCACTTGCAATCTCCTCCCCCCTCTCTCAACCTCAGCCCTCTCCTCCTCCAATCGTGGACCAAATACTAACCAGAAACAAAATGAAAGAAAATAATCTCACTTCTGACCCTCCTAGAAAAGTAGGCAGGAAGTCAAATAAAGAAATCAGGGATGAAAATGCAGCGAAAGAAATGGCCACTGGAACTCAGCAACCAATGGACACTTATCTAGACAAGCCAAAAGGAAGTGGGGAAAAGATGAAAGAGAAGAGCGGGACTCATACAAAAAATGGTAAATGATGATTTTGGTCTCTTGGAATTGTAGGGGGATGGGCTCCTCCCTAAAAATAAACGGAGTTTGGGATCTAGTCAAATTAGAGCAACCAGACCTCCTCCTCATCTAGGAGACCAAAATATCCGATCAAGACTTCCAACACCACATCAAAAGAAGCAAAAACTACACAGGCACGGCAATAAGCGCAGCAGGTGCATCAGGAGGTATAGGAACTATATGGAATAAAAACAAATGGGACCTTATAAACCAAAATTCCCACAACTGGTGGGTAAGAACAGACATTCAAAACAAAGCCTCAAAAGAGGAATACACAATCTACAACATCTATGCACCAAACCACTACAGGGACAAAGCAAGATGTTGGGACTCAATAACCACAGATCTCCAATCAGTTCAAGGCATGAACATTTTCTTGGGAGGAGACCTGAATTTAATAAGGAACGCTGATGAAAAATTAGGAGAGAACTTCTACTCAGACCCCTCAAGAGACTCTCTGGAAACTCTAATCCAGGCTCACAATCTAGTTGATATTCCTCCCCAAAACGGGAAGTACACATGGAGTAAAAAAAGAATTGGCAACAACAACATAAAAGAGAGGCTAGACAGAATTCTTGTTCAAGAAGGAATAGTAACAAGTTTCCCTATCATCAAAAGCAAAATCATTCAAGGCTCTGCCTCAGACCACAAGCCCGTGGTTTTGACTCTGGACAAGGGAAGGAATTTGGGGCCCCTCCCTTTCAAATATAATAAAGCCTGAGACTACAAAGAGGAATTTTGAAAACTGGTCCAAGAACAGTGGGCAAAGGAAGTTGTTGGTTCTCCCCACTATACATGGGAAACCAAACTAAAGTCTCTCAGAACAGCTATCAAGCAGTGGGCAAGAGATAATGCAGCAGAGGAAAACAAAAAACGAACAGATCTCCAGAAACAATTAGAGCAATGAAATCATGAAAAAGAAAACATACAGTACACAGAGGAGGACCAAACCAAAGAAAACGAAATGTACAGGGAATTATACAGGTAAAACAGATTGGAGGAAGAAGAACAACGGAAAAAATCAAGGTGTCTTTGGCTCAGGGCTGGAGACAAAAACACCTCATTCTTCCACAACAGTCTAAAGCTTCGACGCGCTAGAAACCAAATAGAAAATATCATGGCAGAAGGGAAAGAGATCAGCGATCAAGAAGAAATCAAAGAGGCAGCTTATAGACATTTCAAATCCTTATTATCGGCAAACTCTCAGACTCTGGACAACACGGATTTTCTAAGGCCAATTGAGAAAAAAATCACTGATTGGCAAAACAGAGAGCTAGATCAGGAGGTTACAGAAGAGGAAATTAAGTTGGCAGCGTTCAATATGCAGCAAGACAAGGCTCCAGGTACTGATGGGTTCACGGTGGCCTTCTTCAGAAACCACTGGGAAACAATAAAATAATACTATATAAGGATGGTGAAAACTGTCTTCCAAAAACACAAGATGGGAAACAACACAAAATCCTCTCACCTATCCCTTATTCCCAAGGACCTTAACCCCCTCTCCTTTGATCGCTTCCACCCAATCTCATTGTATAATGTCTCTTACAAGATAATCACTAAAATCCTAGCCAATAGACTCAAAAAACTTCTCCCCTACCTCATCTCAGAGAATCAAGGCGGCTTTGTTCCTAGTAGACAAATCACGGACAATGTCATCTTAATTCAAGAGGCAATCCATAGCAGTATCAGCAGGAAGGAAAGAGGCATGATCATTAAATTAGATATGGAAAACTCCTTTGACAGGGTCAACCATCACTTCTTGAGAGAAGTCCTCAGAAAATTTGGGATCTCCAACAATTTTATCAGCATCATTATGGAGTGCATCACTCATCCCTGGACAGCTCCTCTGATTAACGGCAGACCGAGCAGCTACTTCAGAAGTACAAGGGGTCTGAGGCAAGGCTGCCCCCTCTCCCCCTTCCTATATATTATAATGGCAGAAACTCTGAGCATCCATCTGGAAAAACTCCGCAAGCAAAAAGAAATTACAGGAATCAGTATAGAAAAAGGGATCAAAGAAATCAATCACTCACTTTTTGCGGATGACACCCTCCTAATAGGGGGAGCCTCAAGCTTGATGGCAAAAAGATTCAAGAAAACATTGGACACTTTCCTAACAGCATCGGGAGGAAAACTAAACAACAAAAAATGCAAGATATACACTTGGAATGTATCCTTGCAAATCATGCAAAGAATCTCCATGATCCTGGACATACCGGTACAAAGAAATTGGAACTACTTCTCGTACTTGGGTCTGCCACTAGAAAAAGAAACAGTCAAGTCAGAAATTTGGGTAAAGCATATAGAAAAAATGAGAGGAAAGTTACAAAGTTGGGGAATGTCTTGGCTCAATTTGGCAGGCAGAACTACCCTCATCAAGGCCATTCTCTCTGCCCTCCCCATATACCAGTACGCTGTAACCTTAGCTCCTGCAAGCACCCATAAACATATGGAAATAATCATAATAAGCTTCTTATGGCAGGGAGGGAGGCAAGACTCTAAAAAATTCAGCCTTGTCAAATGGGATCAAGTCATTCTTCCATTCGAAAAAGGAAGTCCAGGAATAAAAATCCCAAGCCTCTCCAATAAGGTTATGGGTTTCAAACTAATTTGGAGAATGCTCAAAGGGAAAGGCTCTTGGTGGGTAGAGGTTATCAAAAGGAAATATCTCAATGGCCTCAATTCTAATATCCTCTCTGAAACAATTGTGGATAGACAGTCCACTCCGGTTTGGAAGCTTATCAAAAAAGTCATCCCTCAATTTAGAAACCACATTTCAAAAGTGTTGGGTAGTGGAAGAGAGACAAACATCTGGTCTGACAGAATCATGGGAGCAAAGCCAAGGAATTTAATTCAAAATCTCAGACCCCTCCAAACATGGATGGAAGCAAAAAACTTGAACTCCTTATACGATATCTCCCTCTGGGATCACAACAGCTGGTACGATTGGAAGGGCCTCTCCCCCCCAAATGACCTCAAGGATTTATGGATTGAGCTCAAGATATCCCTCTCAGGATCAACTCCCACAAACAAAATGACAGAGGACAGGTACGTCTGGGACCCTAATGGAGGGAAATTCACAGTCAAAGATGGCTACAAGCTCCTACAGGACACCATGGCTACTAACAATTGGAACCTTCACAAAGTGGTCTGGAAATCAGAATGCCTACCAAAGATCAAGTTCTTTAATTGGACTCTTCTCAAAGGTAAGATTCTCACGAACGAGAACCTCAAAAAAAGAGGCATTCTTGGCCCCTCAATTCGTTGTTTTTGTCGAGCTGAGGAGGAAAGCAGCCAGCACCTCTTCTTTGAATGCCCCTTTGCTCAAAGATGTTGGAAGCACATTATCAGTCCCCTAAGTATAGGAGAGACCTTCGACCAGCTTACCTCTCTTCAAAAAAATTGGGAAAAATGCTACCCTCACCCTAAGAAAAATAAGAACCTCATCATCCGACTGTGGAAATGCATTCCCTCAACTCTCAGTTGGCAAATTTGGATCGCCCAAAATAACTGCATATTCAACAACCAGAAGCCCAACATAGCCCGCACCTTGGCAAAAACCACAGCTCTCATCTCAGAGTCTATAAGCGCCAATGGCATGTCCCAACCAAATCAAGACAGTTGGCACAAAACTGAGATTGAATGGTTTAGCAAATTCTCTCTCAGCTTTGACAAAAGAAAACACCCCCTATCCAAAGTAGACAAGAAAAGGAACAATTGGAAGCTCAGAGGCACCAAAGAGGAAGTAAGCCAATGGATTCTAGATCAAAAAAGACCTACCCTCCAGTTCGACGGAGCCTCCAAAAATAATTCGGGGAAAGCTGGGGCAGGGGGAGTCATAAGGGATCAGCATGGCAAAGTCATGATCACTTATGAATGGGGCCTGGGTAAAATGTCCAACAACAAGGCCGAGGCTTACAGCCTTTTACTAAGCACAACAATCCTAAAGAGAATGAGCATACAAATCCCAATCATTCTGGGAGACTCGGTTATCCTAATTGCAGCCATGGCAACAGGGGGCGAATTTAAACAAACTGCTCTCAGCAACCTTAAGATTCGGATCATGGATAACATCAGCAACATAAGGGGCGCCACCTTCAAACATGTCTTGAGAGCAAACAACTCCGAAGCGGACTGTCAAGCCAACAGAGCAACCAGCAGGGCAATTGGTCAAGTAAGAGAGAATGAAAACACATATGACAAGCCAATCCCGTAGCCTGTCCTACTATACTCCAAACTTCCAGAACCAGGGTCACCTCAGCAATCATGCCTTCCTCTCCGCGCCCTTCCCTAAGCTCCCCAATCCGCTGGAAGTCCTCTCCGACTGCGCCATCGATCTCTTCAACACCTTGAAGCACGCAAACGATCCCCCCTTTGCCAACCCGACCAGGTACGAACTCATGTATCACATGATCCTCACCGCCATATTCATGTATCAGCTAGGCATATTTCGCATCGAAATCTTATCCATCTGCAAAAAAATCTACGACCTGTCCCTCGGATCTCCCAAATCCTTGAGCCTCCTCTGCCCGAAGCCCCTGACCAGCACCTCTCCCCTCTTTAAAATCAGCAGTGCTCCATACGCTTCTCACAGGTCGAACAGCGCAAAGGATTGTCTCGACTCAGCCTTCCTCCAGAGCAGATCAGCGTCAGAGGCTGCCTCTCGACCGTCTGAGATTGGAGGCCGCCCTCCCTCTGCAGTGGTAATATTTGGCATTTTCAAGTTCTTGTTTCTTATAAATTTTAACCAGTTCTCTATTCTCCTGTCCCAGCGCTCATCTTCTTCAGTCCACTACCTCTTCCAGGTAGCAATCAGTATTCCATTCCCTCTCCCTCTCCTAGTATCCCTCTCGGCAATCTTTGTCCCTCTTCCGAGCAGCGTTCTCGCTCAGCTCTCCCCTCTCCCTCATTTTCTTCTCCTCTCTGTTCACTGCTCCCCCAGTTTCTTCCCTCAGCAGCAGCTTCGCATAGCCTCAAACACGCAAGACTCTGAAATGGCTAACCATCAAGAAGAACGCGATCCAGCAGCAAATCCATTGGAGCAAGCCATAACTAACAGCAACTGCACCTTATGCAAAGCCCACTACTTCATGATAGCAAGATTCGTTAAAAACTTCAATGATCTCAAGGAGGATTTTCAAGTGGACAGCAGATCAAAAAGAAAAAAATTGGAGAAGCAGAAAGCAGAGATAAAGCCCTCAAGGAGAAATGCAACCATATGGAGGAAGCAATATCTCACATCAAAACAATAACTTAGAGCATGCAAGCAGAAGCCTCGACAAGGGCCAGCGCAAGAAAGGAACCTCAGCCCGATGACTCTGTTAACCAACAGTAGCCTCAAGATATATGCATTGTAAATTTTGTCTGTTAGTAGGATCCTTTGTCCGGCAATATAGCCGTTA
>APFE030012705.1:11359-49626 GCA_000404065.3 Pinus taeda
CTATGTTAGGTTGGGCAGACCCACCTATGGTTTTGTGCATGATTTTCGCACATGTTTTTGGACACGATGGTTTTCAGTCCATGGTATTGGACGTGATGGTTTTCGGTCCATGGTATTGGATGCTTCGGCATGTATAAATATGTATTATTACATTGAAAAGATAATAATGAAAAATGAAGCTGGTAGTCCCAGTCTTGGAATCCAGGGGAAATCTTTGTGTATATGTGTTTTATGTGTTGTTCTCTCACATTGTTTATTTTCTGTGCTTTAGAATTTGTATACAGGTAATTTCTGTATGGGGTTAAAACCTACATTTGGTATCAGAGCTATTTTTGCTTCAAGGAGACGCCTTTGTTGCTGAGGGGTTTCGCTCAGGCCTGTGGTAGACCCTGTTCAGTGGGAGATTTGTGAGATCGATTCTGGTGGTGAAAGAAGATGGCGAGCAGTGGAAAGATAGAGATCGAGAAATTTAATGATCAAAGTTTTGAGTTGTGGAAACTCAAGATGGAGGATCTGTTGGTGGATAAAGATTAGTGGATCGTGGTAGATCTGGGTACTAAACCAACATGAGTGTCTAATGAAGAATGGAAGAAGTTGGATCGGAAGGAAAAAAGCACAATACGATTATGTGTCCCAGATTTAGTATTGTTGAATGTATCAGGGGAAGCTACGACAAAGGCTTTGTGGGACAAGTTAGGACTTTGTACCAATCTAAGTCTCTCGTGAATAAATTGTTCCCGTGGAAAAAGTTATATCATATGATGATGAAAGATGGAGACTCGGTGATAGAACATATGAACACATTTAATATTGTGGTAAGTGAGTTAGCATCTGTTGATATTAAAATTTCAGATGAAGATAACTGCATCAATTTGTTGTGTTCTCTACCAGATTCGTGGTATAGTCTGGTTATTGCAATAGGTAGCAATGCAACTGCCTTTCAGTTTGATGAAATAGTCTCATCCTTGCTGACAGAAGAGATGAGACGGAAAAATATGGAGAGACAGAATGGTGATGCCTTGTCTATATGAGGAAGGTCCTAGAACAGAAACAAAAATAAGTCATCGAATGGGAGATCTAAATCTAGAGGAAGATCTAAATCTCCATAAAAACCTGTAAAGGTGGTGTGCTAGAAATGTGGAAAGGAAAGGCACTACAAAAGGGACTGTAAAGCTAAAGCTCCTGATAAAGGAAAGGGATCTGATGATGCTCCTTCTACAGAGGTGAAAACCACCTCAGATGAAGGTGGGGATGTGTACTTGGCTTCTTCAAGTACACATGTAGATCATGAGGCATGGTTGATTGACCTTAGGTGCATCCTTTCACTTCACTCCCCATAGAGAGTGGTTCTGCGAGTATGAGAAATACGATGGTGGTGATGTCTTCTTAGGGGATGATAGGAAGGCTAGAATTATTGGTTGCAGAAAAGTAAAGTTGAAGTTGCAAGGTGGAAGGGTTAGAACACTTCCGGGTGTTTTTCATATTCCTGCATTGGCCAAAAATCTGATTTCTGTAAGCAAGCTGGATGATGTAGGTGTAAAAACAGTGTTCGAGAAGGATATCTGCAAAATGATTCGGGGAGCACTAGTATTAATGCGGGGAGTTTGAATTGGAACTCTGTACAAGCTGCAAGGTAGCACTGTTATTGATGGGTACAACAGTTATATTGTTCCTGAAAGTGGAGCAGAAAATCTAGTGGTCTCTGGAGAGAAGACCATGTTGTGGCATCAAAGGCTTGGACATATTGGAGGGAAGGGCCTTCGAATACTTCATGGTAAAGGTATGAGCAATAGCTCTCTAGATTTTGATTTCTGTGAAAATTGTGTATATGGGAAGCAGAATCGGGTGAGTTTCCCCTCTGGTGGTAAGAGGACGAAACAGATATTAGAGCTTGTGCACAGTGATGTGTTTGGACCGATGAAGGTTCCATCACTGGGTAAGTCTGTGTACTATGTATCATTTATAGATGACTTCTCAAGGAATACATGGATATATTTCCTTAAGAAGAAATCTGAAGCCTTTGACAGGTTTAGAGAATTTAAGGCTCTTGTGGAAAATCAGACAGAGAAGAAGATAAAGGTGCAGAGGATAGATAATGGTGGAGAGTTTTGCAACAAGGAATTTTAAGAATTATGTAAGAAGTGTGGTATAGCATGACAGAAGACTACTCCATATACAACAGAGCAAAATGGAGTTGCAGAAAGAATGAATAATATGTTGATGGAAAGGGGAATAAGCATGATCAGTGGTGCCAGGTTAGGATAGGAATCTGGGCAGAGGCAGTGGATACTGCATGCTACCTGGTCAACATATCACCTTCATCAGCGTTGGAGGATAAGACTCCACAAGAGGTATGGACTGGTAAGAAACCCTCTCTTTCACACTTGAGGGTATTTGGATGTGATGCATATGTACATGTTCCAAAGGAGAAACGAATCAAGTTGGATAGTAAATCTGAAAAGTGCATCTTTATTGGGTATAAGGTTGGTTTAAAGGGTTATAAGCTTTAGGACCCAGTCACACGGAAGGTTGTGTACAACCAAGATGTGGTGTTCAGAGAGGTAAAAGATGTAATTAAACATGAAGTACAACCAAAGGAACCTGAGAAGATAGAGTTTTAGCTTAAGGAGGAAGAATCACAATCTACAGCAGAGGAGGAACCAGAAGATGAAGAGCCACAAACTCCGAGTGTGAGAAGATCAGTTCGACAAAGAAGGTAGCCAGAAAGGTATAGTCCAACTGCTTTCTATTAAAATTTTTCTTTATCTGTTACTGACGATGATCCCAGAACTGTGAAGGAAGCAATAGATTCAGAGGATGGTAAACTCTGGAAAGAGGCCATGGTTGATGAAATGGCATCTTTTCACAAAAATGAGGCTTGGAATCTAGTGGATTTGCTGGCTGGAAGGAAACCCATTGGCAGCAAATGGGTGTTTAAGAAGAAGACAAATGCAGAAGGAAAGGTGGAGAAATACAAAGCTCGATTGGTAGCAAAAGGTTATTCCTAGGTTCCGGGAATTGATTTTGGTAATATTTTTCTCCTATTGCTAAGGTAATTTCTATTGGATTACTTTTATCTGTTGTTGCTGCTTTTGATTTTGAGGTAGAACAGATGGATGTGAAGACAACATTTCTTCACGGGGATCTGGAAAGGAAATATACATGAAGCAACCTAAAGGTTTTGTGGTGAAGGGTAAGAAAGAATTGGTATGCAAGTTAAAGAAGTATCTATATGGGTTAAAACAGTCACCAAGGATGTGGTATCAGAAATTTGATACATTTATACAGGGACTTGGCTTCACCAGAAGAAAAGCAGATCACTGTGTGTATTTTAAATTAATTGGTGACTCTGTTATTTATCTGGTCTTGTATGTGGATGATATGTTGCTGGTTGGAAATGACAAAGAAATTATCCAGGATTTGAAGACCCAATTGTCCTCCAAATTCGACATGAAATATCTTGGTGCTGCAAACTATATTTTGGGCATGGAAATTAAAAGAGATCGGGTAAAGAGGAAGCTCTGGTTAAACCAAAGGAAGTATGTCAAGCCAATACTGCAGAGGTTTAATATGCAGGATAGTAAATCAGTAAAGGTTCCTATTCCTGTAGATGTGAGATTATCTGTTGAACAGTGTACCAAGAAACAAGAAGAGGAAGAGGACATGTCCCGTGTTCCATATGAAAGTGCAATCGGTAGCCTGATGTATGCAATGGTCTGTACTAGACTAGACATTGCACATGTAGTGGGAGTATTGAGTAGGTTTATGTCAAAACTAGGGAAGGAGCACTGGACAGCAGTGAAGTGGGCTTTCAGGTATTTGCGTGGCACTAGTGATTATGGTTTGTGCTATGAAAGAAGATCAGGATTGGACAGAATGTTGTATATTCGTGGCTTTGTTGATGCAGACTGGGCTGGAGGTCTGGATCAGAGAAGATCTACAAGTGGGTCTGTGTTTAACCTATTTGGAGGTGTAGTCAGTTGGATGAGTAAGAAACAATCTATAGTGGCACTATCAACTATAGAGGCAGAATACATGGTAGCCACTCATGCAAGCAAGGAAGCAGTCTGGTTGCAGAGATTGTGTTCAAGTATGGGGTTAGTACAGGGAGCTATAAGGATAGACTGTGACAGCCAAAGTGCAATTTCTTGGCAAAGAACCCTGCTTATCATTCAAAGACAAAGCACATTGATGTTCAGTATCACTTTGTGAGGGATATGATAGAAGACAAAAAGGTGTTGCTGGTAAAGGTGGACACTTTGAAGAAAACTACAGATGCATTGACAAAAATCTGTGAGCTCTGAGAAGTTCTCTTGGTGTAGAGAAACAATGGGCATTTCAGGGCTTGGAAAAATGACTAAGCTCTCTTGTGGCCCCCTGTGGAAAGAAAACAACAAGTGGGAGAATGTTGGGTTGTGTTATATGCTTTCCACGACTAGCCCATGTAGTTAACAGGGGGTTAGAGGGGGGACGGAGCCCCCCTTTGTTGTGTTGATTGTGTACCCGGGGGGGGGGTCACAGGGGGTTTGAGGCATACCCGTAACCCCACTTTATTGGGTCTAGGGCAGCACCCTAGAAAATTTTGGTTTTGGACCCTATGTTAGGTTGAGAAGACCCACCTATGGTTTTGTGCATGATTTTCGCGCATGTTTTTGGACGCAATGGTTTTCGGTCCATGGTATTGGATGCTTTGGCATGTATCAATATGTATTATAACATTGAAAGGATAATAATGAAAAATCAAGCTGGTAGTCCCAGTCCTGTGATCCAAGGGAAATCTCTGTGTATATGTGTTTTATGTGTTATGCTCTCGCATTGTTTATTTTCTGTGTTTTAAAATTCGTATGCAGGTAATTTCTGTACGGGGTTAAAACCTACAACCCTAAAGGACAAAAATGATACGGTTAACTTGGAGATTCTTTTTGAATCATCCATGAGAGCATGAAAAACCTCATTTTGATGTTCATGACCAATTTTGGAGGTTTTCTGAGCATTTTTTGGTTTTTTGCGAATTTTGATGCAAATTTCAGAAATTGGGCTAGTCACAAGTGTTGCGCTTTTTCCTTGGGGCTTCAAATGACAAGTGCCTTACATTTTTAGAAATATGATGACCTCCTCTCAAAACATATTTCATCATATTTCTTAGATAGGGTTGAGATTTTGAGAAAAAGGAGAAAAAGGGGTAAAAAATCATCATTCTGCCACTCTTTTCAACAGGGGTTCCGCTTGTGGAGACACCTTGGGAGAATCAAATTTTTAAGGCCTTCCCATGGGTTAGTTTAAAAAATTCAAGGTGTTATGGAAACTATACAGACAAGGATAGTTGACCATTCTCTCATATCTCAAATTTTACCTCAGGAAGACACCTAAAAGTGGCCTCAAAGTTGGTGTTGCGCTTCTGCAAATTTCTAAGTTTTTATTTATAAATTTCACTGTGTAATTTGTCAGGTTTTTAGTTTGACTTGGTCAAAGTTAATATCATGTTGTAAATTCAGTAGTTCAAGGTTTAGATGATGTAATCAGGAATAAATAAGCATGATAATTTTTTTTTATGGTTAATTAGGCCTCATAAAGGAAGCAAAACTCAAAACAAAGTTTAAGAGAAGAGTTTGTGTTTGAACTTCTCACTCTCACTTGTTGGTTGAGAGAATCTTGGAAACAATTCCACCACTTAGGAATTCAACTGCTGAAGGTGGGGAAGCTCTTTGATTGAGTCTATATGTATCATTTCTCATTCAGAGAAAATGGTTGGACTATTGTGGAGAGACTAGTACCTTATGTTTTCATACAATTAATTAAGGAGTCGTTGCAACTATTTTTCAAGAGTACTTGTTCAGTGAGTCTGTGGTGTTGTTTTCCTTTCATATCAATTTCTTATTGATGAATTCATCTCTCTTAACATGATTTTATTTCTTCTCATGGTTTTCCTTACAATCATATAGGCAAAATTCTTAGATACAAAGCTCTGTTTATGTTGAAAATCATGTTTATGCATCTTTTCTTCTAGATTAATGAATTCATGCTAATACATGCTCATTATGATTTCTTAAACTTTCAAACCTATACTACATTGACTAAATATTAAATTCACCACAACACATTTTTATCTAGCTCCTCTTGATGCCTGCTTCTGCAAACTGGATTTCTTGACCTAATTACTTGCTCTCATTCCTTGGTCCAATAAACTAAAAACCCTAAATTTTCAAACATTCAAACAGAACTTATAAATCTAGCATAAAATCCATTTCTTTTCCATTTACTCATTGAGAAATCCTTAGAGAGTCCCTCTCTGGTTCAATAGGGCTAGTTGCTGAACTGAAAGTGGTTCAAGGTTACCTCTTTCGATCTCCTCCCCAGCCTAGGACATTGTAAAGGATAACATGTTCATCATCACTAAGCTATAGATATTTTATGAGAATAAAATTAGGCTTATTCTAGTGGTAACCAGTGCTCTACCAACTCAGTAGTAAGAGAGAGACATTCGAATTTGCACAATTATTGTGTGCATAGGGAAGTATTCAGTGGTTCAGTGACAAACATAATGGTGTGCCCACAAAGAATCACATGTATTAATATTCAAGACATATCATCTTTGTGAAGTTACTTGAAACAATTAAAGCATTCCCTATGTGGCGGTGTAGAAAGATGCATCAATAGTGAGTAGTCTAACACTCAAATCCCATGTAAAAGATGAATGGAGCCACTAGTTTTGTAGTATGAAACCCTCAGCACACCAATAAATACAGATACAAATAATAGGAATGAGAAATACCATTTTGTGATGTAGACGTCAAGCCACTAACAACCTCCTTAGTCATCCTCCCTGCTTTCTCTGCTCTCTACTCAAGCGAAGCTGGTATACACAATCCAAGATCAGAACAAAAATAAAATAGAGTCTTCCAATTTCAGGGGTTCAACCTATTCGGGGCTTGAACCAATTGGTATATGCCAAATCTATTGTGGTCCAAATGATATAGCTTCTTTAGGGCTCAAAACTTATTCAGTGGTCTGGAAAATTCTTTAGACAACTTTGAATATAATCCAAGGTGGTGTACACTTTGGCTATGCAAGAAGATTTTCCTCTTATATGTATTTGTTGTGACCCCTTTTTTTATTTTATATTTTGATGTGTTTGGTCCGTTTTGAAGTGATCGATATGACACATTTTTTTCTTTTGTACTTTGACACAAGCAATTGATTTTAAAGCGATTGTTGTGAGTCATGAACCCTTTTTTTATTTTATACTTTGGCGTGTTCATACTTCCAAACCTATCATTGATTAGTTCATAATATATAAAATAAAATTCTCCAAAGTTTTTATTTCATATTTCACATTCTTCCTTTCTCTTTTGATTTTTTTTTCCCTTTTTCTCCCTTTTTAAAAATTTTCATTAGAACTTTATACAATATGGAAATTTATTGACATTCTCTAACATGACTTCCGCTTTTTGTTAGACATTAATAGGCTTGAGGGTGAGATATACTTAACGCTACTTAACCATTTAAAGGGGTCTATGGCCATGTCAAATTTCAGTGTGTATGAGCACAAATAGAAGACATTTCAACATTGGCCCCATTCACAGGTCACTATGTGTGGGGTATATTATTTAGAGCTCATTTCAACCACTAATTATTAGTAAAATTTAAGTAGTGGATTAGTCCTTAGCTGAGGTAGGTCAACAATTGGTAACAATAATCTTTAGATAGGTACTGTAGATAATTGGTTCCTAGCCATCATTTTGCATTCATGGGGACTCATATACTTTGATATTGGAAGCAGGAGCGTAAGAGAGATATAATAAATTATTTCATGTATTGGTCATGACAACAAGCTTTATATCAGTGCAAATAATGAGTTTCTCTTGGTTTCAAGAATAATATAATATTCTCTACTGAACAAGTTCAACCATGTGATGGTGGAAGCTCATATGCCCCCCCCCCCAACCCCCCCCCGCCCACCCCCCCGACTCACATCACTCTCAATATTCCCAATACCCAATTTATTTTCTATAAATTTTTTGAAAGAAACATAGTAAGAATAAAAAATATATATAAATTACCAAGAAAACAAAAAATTAGGTTAAATGAAAATGAAAAAATCAACTAAAAACATATAAACACATACCTCGATAGTTCAACATTTTGATATCATTAATCATATTCTTCATCAAACTCAACATTTATGACATATGGTTAAAAAATGATGTTGAAATGATGAACCATTTCAACATCATCATCAATGCCATCATTTTGTTCAACTTCTTCAAGTTATTCATCTAACAGTACCTCATCGATATCATCTTGATCAAGAACATTGTCTCAAATGTAACCTTGAACTTCTTCGACATCTTCGTGATCTAAGACATGATCAACTAACTTCTCCTCTACATCATCATCCTCTTGAGCATTATCATCTTCTTCCACTACATTATACTCCATCAACCTTCCTCTTGGATCATATCTAACAACATATGACCAACCCGCTCTACTTGGAACCTTTGAGTAAAAGACATGTTCACATTTTCTTGGATGAACATAGCAATCTGATCTTGGATCAAATGACCTTGTATTAACCATGGTAATCTATTATCATGGTGAATAATAGTTCTATGAATATTACGTTCATTCATTTGTAGCATATACTATTTCACATCGAACAAAACCAATTTGAAGGAATCAAAGTCACACTCAAGTATTAATCCAAATACCCATAATATCTATTTTTAGAGACTTGTGGATGTTTGTCACTTCTAGAGGAAACATTATTCACCTAGAAGACTACAATTATCCAACAGTCAAATTTTTTCCTCTTTTCATCCAACGTTTTGATGCGGAATTTACAACCATTGTACCACATAGCATTGTGGTAAAACAACTGCAATATGCCAAGGACATGAAAAAGGAATTGTCAATTAATAAATATATTCATATAACTCATAAAGTATCTGAAAAGAACACACTTGAATTCAGTACATTAATAATATAATTATAAAATAACTTAATAAACTATTGTAGCATGAAAATGTAGCATGCTTTCCGATTTATCTTTCAAACTATTAATTACTGAATCAATTTCCATTTGCGCAAGATTGGCATATCGAGCATGATGAGATTCTCTAACCAATGTAGACACCCCTCCCCATGATAATGTACCATAACATTGTTCACATATTTCAAGTCATGGCTTCATCCAATCAAGATTGTTTACAATGTATAAATATAGTGCATCCCACTCTTTAGCAATTGTAGCAAAAAATCACAATTCACTAATAAATATTAGTTACCATGGTCAATATTAATAAATAATGAAAGAATAAAGAATAAATAAGTATGATATACATAAAAACGAAAAGTTATAATCTATATATGCGTGTGTTTGTGTGTGTGTGCGCGTGTATGATAAATATCCACACTAAATATTTAGTTACCTCTCACTTTCGTCATTTTACCTTTCCCCAATAGGTGCTCCCCTTAATTGTTTTTGATGTAGTTCATATCCCAAATGTGATCCACATGCATATTTTCTGCTAATTTAGGAAGATACTAAATAATGATACACCATGGATTGATATGCCATATATCCCTCCACCATAGAACCCTCAGGATGTTCTCCTTGTCTAACCAAAGCCTTCAATGATTTCAAGTGCCTCTCCACAATCTACATTGAACTTATGTGTATAGGTCCACACAATTCAATCTCCTCAACTTGGTGTATGAGGTAGTGTTCTTGTGCATTGAAAAATTCTAGAGGTAGATACTTTTTCCTTTCACACATTAGCCAAGGAATTTCTCTCTTCCAATGCTTTATATCATTTTTATGTATTCCTTTCAATGACAACCTTCTACAAATGATGCAATCAAATAACATGTTTCAACAAAACATAATATATTACATTACAAGTAAAACATGTCATTAAGTTGAACAACTAATTCAAAAAACACTTGGCATATAAATTGCTACTTACCGCAAGTATTTGCCAAGATAATATATAACTTATTTGACATTATTTTCGAAGTCGTCTGGGAGAGATAGAGGTATAACATACTATAACAATAAAAATGACACATTATTTGTTTAATCTATAGTAGACAAAAAAACCATAAAAATGTATATATACCAATATAGAAAAATATATATCAAAATAATTACCTTAATGAAGGTATGTTAATCATGTGTTTTTTACTGATCTGAATATCACTTGTGAGTGATCTAAATTAATTAATTAATGAAGGTATTACAGACTCATGTGCTAGTGTGTGTCTATGTTATCTTAGGCAATAGATCGATAAGATTGCAAAATACATAGACACTGGAAAACAGTAAGAGAAACACAGTAAGCAAATGAAAAACACAACAAATTAATAAGGAGTTCACCCAATCCTCCTGGGCTATGTCTCTGATCTAGCTTTCAGTGGTGGCCTTTTCTTATTGTGTCTTTAAGAAGAGTTTTTACAATGAGGAACTCAATTTGAGTCTCCTATACAGATGATGCTTAGCAGGGTGGTTCTTGGATTCCCCAAGCCACTAGAGTGCACAGTCTCCCCCTTACTAAGTCTCGACCTCAACTGTTCTTAATGGGATGAGTCCAATTTGGTACTCAGTTCCCGGCATGTATCCTCTCAAGGATTTCTTGAACCTCTCAAACTTGGTTCTGTCTGCTCGATGCTGCCTTAGCTCTACAGGTTAGCTTGCTTCTCTGCTTCTTGCTTCGCTCTCTCTTCTATCTCTCTATCTCACTGTCTCCTTCCTTTTTCCTATTCTCTATTTGTTCATGGCTTAAAGCCAATACGTCCTTGACTGTTCGCTTCCTCTTCCACCTCTTCGGCTCGCCTACCTCTATCCGCTTGGAATTCCCTGCTTCTGTGTCGTCACCACTGTGTAACATCTCACAGGGAGGTGGCCACTTGTCCTCTCACGAACTGAGCGCCAGCTCTTCCTCGAACGATTCATTATTTTGATTACTTTGTGAAATGATTCATTCGCTAGCTCAGCGGTCAAATCAGACTTCAAACCTTTATGCATCGTAGCTTATTTCTCCCTCCAAATCTGGTCTCCCATCGGGTGCAATCTCCACTATTAGATATGGGGCCTCCAGATGCTACGGTTATCTCTCTTATTGCTTGGATGACTTGCTCGGACATTAACCATTGATGAGAGTGGTTTTCTCTCTCATCCACCGGACATGTGTCATTCAACATATGGAATCACTCGAGTCTTCGGCCAAGCCCACTTATCGCCCAAAACGCTTCCAATATTCCGTCGGTTTTGGAGCACGGGACCTGCATGTTGTTTCAACGCTTTTCCCATGGTTTTTGGGTTTTCCTTGTGACCTTGCACTCGGGGATTTTCCTTTTCGAGGGGTTTTTCCCAGCGATTACGCTAATATTGCATCAGAAACAACCTCCATTTTCTGATCTGGACTTCCCAACTGCCATTTTTGCGCCATGCACAGTCCCCATGGGCCAACAATCAATGCGCTTTGACCAAAGGTCCTCATGGCTCTGTGCTGGCTACAAAGTACCATTATCCAAAGGTTATTTCCTGATAGCGCATTTTTCACAAGGTTTTTGAAGTCTGTCATGATTTGATACAACCATAGAGCTCTGATAATTTTCATGGATCCAATTCAGATCACAGCCTTCCCACTGAAAAATCTTTTGGACCACCAAAAGTTGATTTTCAAGCATTGACTAAGTGAGGGTACAACTGTCTCACTTGTCCAATCTCTATCCACTTTGCATTGCTCGGATTTGAACCCTTGAGCCCAACTCTGAGGTACTCAATATATTCCCTGCACGTCGTTCTCACCTTCCTGTCCAGAACTCTGTCTTCTTGCAATTCATTAATATATTCAAGTAGCAGGTCATCAACAGAAGGCAATTGACTTTGCTCTTCGAGATCCTCAATTAGTGAAGGTTCATACAATCTCAAGCTATCTGCATTCACGATTGAGTAGATGTGCATGTGAGTTGGTAGATCAAGGTGAAAAGCACTCTCACCAATTTTCTCAAGTATCTTGAAAGGCCCATACCTGATAGGCTTTAGCTTTTTACCTTCACCTTGCATTCTGTCCTCGCTGATATACAGCCACACTTGATCACCAACTTGGAAACTATGCTCCATTCAATGCTTGTCAAGCCTTGCCTTGTATTTGGCTTGCCCCTTTTCGAGCTGTTCCTATACTGCCAGGTGAATCTCTTGGATTTGTTCAATGAACCTAGTTGCCTTGTCTACATCGTTGTGTCCCTCACCTATTGTGTCCTTACCAAAGACAAAATCCAAAGGAGACCTTGGTGTGAAACCAAAATAGGCCTCAAAAGGAGATCTCTGTGTAGAAGAATGTTTGGCTCGGTTGTAAGCATGCTGCACATAACACAAATGTTCATCCCAAAGCTTAGGATGCTTGCTGCAATATCCTCTGAGCAACTGGATCACTGTCCTGTTGACTACTTCTATCTGGCCATCGGTTTGTGAATGGAAAGCTATGCTCTTCTTCATTTTGGTGTCCATTAGTTCCCATAGACTTGACCAAAAGTTTTCCACAAATCGGGTGTCTCGATCAGATACAATGGAAGTGGGTAATCCAAAATAAACCCATACATGTTGAAAGAATAGTTTTGCAGTTTGTTCAGCTATAATCTGTTTATTACAAGGTATCAAAATACACATTTTGTTGAACCTATCCACAACAACATATAGATAATCATGACCTTTCCTAGATTTAGGCAGTCCTCCAACAAAATCCATTGAAACACTTTCCCAAGGATGAGAAGGAACTGGTAATGGAGTGTACAAGCCTAGTTTTCTATTGTTGGGCTTGCTTTTAGCACACATAGTACACCCTCTTACATATCTAGAAATTGTCTCGTTCATTTTTGGCCAATAACAAAACTTTGCACTGTGCAACTATTTTACTTACCCCAAAGTGACCTAATTATATAGAAGTGTGTGCTTCTCGAATTATCTTTACTCTTTCAGTTTGTGGAATGCATAGCTTCCCACAATGATATAGGAGTCGGTCCTTTACATGATAATCCAATTCTTCTATTCATTTTCCTTGACTTAAAGTTGCATATACATCTTTAAAGTATATATTTTGAGCATACTGTTCAATGTAGCTCTCATGTAACACAAAATTGTGCTTAAGTACAGTAGATGCATTTATAATGGGTCTAGATAACATGTCTGCAACTTTATTGTGTATGCCCTTTTTATATCTGATGACTAAATGAAACAGTTGTAGAAAACCCATCTATCTATAGTGTCTTGATTGCTGCAACTTAGTTTAGGAGTGTAGATATTGAAGTGGTTGATGATTAGTATATATTACTCTCTATTTGCCCATTAAGTAATGTTTCCACTTTTTCATACTCCGTACTAATGCACACAATTCTTTATCATATGTAGGATAGTTAACTACTGTAGAATTAAATGTCTCAGAATGATAACATATGGGTTTATCGTGCTGTGTCAACACTCCTCCCATGGCATAGTCACTGGCATTCGTTTGGATCTCAAATGGTCTTTGAAGATCAGGCAGTGCTAGTACTAGTGCTGTACTAATATTTTCTTTCAAGTTGTCGAAGGCTTTCTGCTATTTGCCTCCCCACTGAAACACCTTGTTCAACCCTGTTAAAGCACGTAAGGGAGCTGCAATTAAGGAAAAGTTACAAATGAACTTTCTCCAATATTGTGTTGCTCCTAAGAAGCTCTTGACTTCTGTAGCAGATTTGTTTTAGGCCAGTTTACAATGACTGCCACCTTAGAGGGATCTATCTTCAATTCACCACCCCCTACTATATGTCCCAAATAATTCAAAGATGTTTTGCCAAATTCACATTTGAGAGTTTAACATAAAGTTTTTATCTTTTCAAAACATCTAGTGTTTTCTTAACATGCTTTAAATGTTCTTCCCATGTTTTGCTAAATATCATAATGTCATCCAAATATACAATGACAAAATCATCAAGAAAAGGTCTGAGTACATCATTCATTATTCTCATGAAAGTAGCAGGAGCATTAGTTAAGCCAAAAGGCATAACCAACCACTCATACAATCCTTGCTTTGTTTTGAAAGCAGTCTTCCATGCATCTTGCTCTGCAACTCTGACCTGATGGTATCCACTATGCAAGTCTAACTTGGAAAAATAAACAGCTTCTTTCAATTGATCTAAGAGATCATCTATGCAAGGAAGGGGATAACAATTTTTTATTTTTATCTTATTCAGTGCTCGATAATCAATGCACATTCTCCACGAGCCATCTTTCTTTCTCACCAAAACAATTGGTGACCCACATGGTGATGTGCTAGGTCTGATGAACACTTTCTCAAGCAACTCCTACACTTGCTTCTTGATTTCCGCATTCTCTAAAGCAGACAACCTGTACATTCCAATGTTAGGCAATGGAGCATCTTGCTGCAAATTAATTTCATGCACTATTTCCTTTATGGGTGGCAGACCTTTAGGTTCTTCAAACAAGATATCATACTCTGAAACAAATTTTTCTAAATCAGCTTGTTGTCTAGCATTACAACCCTCAGATACATTGGTTTTATCAGGTTTTTTTCGTTTACAACCATCAGTAAGAATTGTTTGCATGAATTTATCATTCATTTCATCTGACCTAATTTTATGAGAGTATAATTATTTTTGAGCTTATGAGCTCTTACAAAGTATTTGATTCCATCTTTAACGAGTAGATACTTGTTCTTAGCTCTATAGAAAATAGATTTTCTGTCATACAAGTAAGGACTTCCTAAAACAATTCCACATATATCCAAAGGAATTATGTCTAACTCAACCTCATCTACAAATGCTGACCCAAAAGAAAATTTGAGTTTGCATTGTCTAGTCACTTGTAGTTGTGCTTTATCATTTAACCAGCCTAATGGGTATGGTTTCTTGTGAGGTGTAGTCACTAAAGCCAACTTCTTTACAATTGCTTCAGAAATTAAATTTACTTGTGAGCCACTATCAAACAAAGTATCAATCTTTCGATGTTTGGAAATAACTCGAATATGGAAAAGCTCATGTATTTTTCTCTCATTTTCTTCATCAATAGTAGATTGTGAAGAATTACTAGTAGATGCTTCAGAATTCTTACCTTTTATACCTGTGTCTGCAATGGTTGTTTCATCTCCTGAGTCTGACCCGAAATATTTCTGAATGTTGCAGCAGTCTTCTTCTTCTTGCCCTCGACCTTCTTAGGTCTCAGCTCTGGATGCAGGATCCAACAGTGCTCATCATCATGCTCATCCCTTTTACAGTGAGTGCATGAAGCCTTGTTTTTTTGTGCATTGTTAGCCTTCCTTGCTTTCCATTTCTGCTTTCTTTTCTCCTTATTCTTGCTTGCATTGGGTTGGGATGATCCCCCAACTTCTGGACTTCCACTCTTTTCTCTAGCTTCTAGATGATTAGCTTGTACAGATACCTCATCTATACTAGTGGGATTAAACATGAGGATAGTGTGCCTCATGTAGCTGTGTAGACCACCAATGTACTTCAAAATAGTCTCAGGTGAGTCTAATGAGATTCCTAGAATCAATGCTCTCTTTCTAAATTCTTGAGTGTATCCCTGTAAACTTTGCCCTTTCAATTGTCGAAGAGTTTTCCAGCTCATCATGGCTTGCTGCATGTAAGACAATGGATAGGATTTCTTTTTGATTGCAGAAACAAATTCACTCCAGACATAGATAGTCTTACCATGTCTCTTCAGGTCAACTCGGGTCCTGCCTTCCCATCAAACCAAGGTAGTGCCTTCAAGGTGTAGGCTTGCAAGTTGAATCTTGCTCTTGTCTGAATCAATATTCTACACTCTGCAATAAACATCAATCTGTCTAATCCAATTGTCCAGCTTTTCTGCATTCAACTCTCCATCATATATAGGTAAATCAAATTTGACATCTAGTTTAATCAAAGATGCCTTCTTTTTATGTTCAGGGCTATTAGGAGGTGTGAGAAATCTTTCTTCTTTCCCTTTTCCTTTTGAGTGGTCATGGAAGTGAGACTCATCTTCTCCTTTGTCTTGTTTAGAGCCTGATGAATGTTCATCCTTATGTTTTCTAAAGTCCCTATACATTTCCTCTGCCATGGACTTTATGGCTAGGAAACTATCTATGAATTGAGGGTCTGGCCCCATAGAACCTTCCTCTGACATTGTCTTCCGAGGATAGATTCTCCCAATTTGAGGATTAGTTTCGACCAACTCTCCTTCTCCTAATTTGAGCTTTGATCTAGTTAGCATTCAACAACTAAAACCAACACAAGCTTGTCTAACCTTAATAGCCTAGAGCTTTGATACCACTTGATCTCAAAATTACTCGTGAGTGATCTCAGTCAATTAATTAATGAATGAAGGTACTACAGACTCATGTGCTGGTGTGTGTCTATGTTATCTTAGGCAACGGATCGTTCAGATTGCAAAATACACAGACGCTGGAAAATGGAAAACAGCAAGAGAAACACAGTAAGAAAATACAAGAACACAAAAAATTAATATGGAGTTCACCCAATCCTCCTGGGCTACGTCTCCGGTCCAGATTTCAGTGGTGGCCTTCTTTTATTGTGTCTTTAAAGCAGAGTTTTTACAGTGAGGAGCTCAATTTGAGTCTCCTGAAATAGACAATGCTTAGTAGGGTGGTTCTTGGATTCCCCAAGCCACTAGAGTGCACAGACTCTTTCCTTACCAAGTCTCGACCTCACTGGTCTTAATGGGATGAGTCCAATCTAGTACTCGGTTCCTGACAGATATCCTCACAGGGATCACTTGAACCTCTCAAGCCTGGTTCTGTTTGCTCAATGCTGCCTTAACTCTTCAGGTCAACTCAACTCTCCGTTTTTTTCTTCTTGCTTGACTATCTCCTTCTTCCTTTCATTGTTCCCTTTTCTTGTTCTCCCCCTCTTATTTCTGTCTGTTCATGGTTTAAAGCCAATCCATCCTCTGACTATTCGCTTCCTCTTCCGCCTCTTTGGATCACGTGATGTTGTTTGCTTGGAGTTCCCTGCCTCCGCGTCATCGCCACTGTGTAGCATCTCACAGGGAAGTGGCCACTTGTCCTCTCACGAACTGTGCCAAATCTTACTCAAACAGTTCGGTATTTCGGTTGCGCTGTGTAATGATTCATTTGCCAGCTCAGTGGTCAAATAAGACTTCAGACTTTTATATGTCGTAGCTTAATTCTCCCTCCAGATTCGGTCATTCATCAGGCACAATCTCCGCTGTTAGATATGGAGCCCCCAGATCCTACGGTGTTCGCTCTTATAGAGTGGTTGACTTGCTCGACCATTAGCCCACGATGAGAGAGGTTTTCTCTCTCATCTGCTGGACACGCATCATGCAATGTGTGGAATCACTTGTTCTCCTGCCAAATCTACTTACCTCCCAAAATGCCTCCGATATTCCACCGATTTTGGAGCACGGGACTCGCCTTTTACTTTAGTGCTTTCCTTACGGTTTCCCGACTTCCCATGCGACTGAGCACTCGGGGCTTTTCCTTCTCGAGGGGTTTTTGCCAATGATGCATGACCTCTGTTTTCCAATCCAAACTTCCTAACTGTTAGTTTACATCCTACGCGGTCTCCATGGGCCTCGGTCAATGTGCTTTCACCCAGGTCCTCATCGTTCCTTACTGGCTACAAAATGCCACTGTCTAGAGGTCTTCCTGATAGCTCTTTGTTCACAAGTTTTTGAAGTCTGTCCTGATTTGATACAGTCATAGAACTTTGATAATTTTCATGGAACCAATTCGGATCATGAAATATGTTTTTTCAGAATCAAAAACACATAAAGACACCTATTTGTTATTTCAAATATGAGCATAAAAGTAATGCTACAATAAAAATAGATATTGGCCTTAGAAATTTCAACAACACATATCAAGAACATAATGCAGTTGTTATGGCAAGAGAACACCCATAATGCACAAGAAACAAGGATGTGGAACAAGCTTAAAATTCAGAGGATTGGTGATTGTTTCAAGCCCAAAATAGAAAATTGTTATGTTGAAATTTGTAACAGCCTCCTCCCACATCCACCTAAGTAACCATGCTAAATCGGTTAAGCATGAGATGAGAGCCTACTATCGTCAGATTCAGCCTCATAGGTGACCATAAGGAAGTGGAATCGAAAGAACATCACAAACAGTCATCCAACATCATCCAAAAAACCTTCAAGGGATAAGTTAGCCACTCAGGTAGCTTGTCCCAGGGTCCTACTATTGTTTTAAACAACATAGGCCAGAGAGGCACTCCTAAGACACTGCCAAGGTGAGTTGTAACACTCATCAGACACTTCCCAGATGAGTTATAACACTCCCCAAACACTTTAGGCGAGTTAGTCTCTCGGATAACACTCCGTTTTGCTAGCATTTCAGGATTTGAGTCACCTTTTTCGGCCCAACGCCCGAGACACTACCCAGAATGGAATGATCACTTAAAATTGGTAAGAATACAAGGAAACAAGGATGAAAAAGAAATAAGCTAAACAATACCATAACCAGACCCCTACTAGCCATAACAGAAATTTCGTCAAACATATCATCATGTAACCTATGGGGGTAAACAACAAAAATAAGTTTTGTGGATCTCATACTTATCTAAGAATCGCCATGAACCATTGTTTCCTCATGCCATTTGATGCCTTATCATTTATCAGATCATAGATACATTATCCATTCAGATACCAGTAAAAACATGCTGAGATCCATACATAGTTGTTGTCACAAAATACCCATATAACCAACATAATAGGAACATAAATACAATGGACATATCAATCATCAAAATCCATGTATACATCAGTACTTTTACACATGAAAATCAAGGGAATGAATTTATCGTTAATGAATGCAATGAACCAACTAGAGATGGGACTACCACATTCCGCCTGACCATAGATTGGCTATGCCAGGTCTCTCTTCAGCCAATCACCCCTATGCCATATTCCAAGCATGAATGTGGGATCTAATAGAACACATCAATAAAAAACTTATCCAGCGCTTGTAGAGGCCATCCAACTCAACCCATCAAATAATGATTCCACCTCATGGCTGGAAATCAAAACACCATCATCAGATTGGTCTCCATCCAAGCCTTTAATGGCTTCTAGAGTGTTTGTTCGAACCAAGGCTTCCAGCTAGTAACTCAACCCATAGCTGCCACTGGACTTCCAGATCATTTGTCCAACCAAGGCTTCTAGGACTAGTAACTCAAAAGGCTTCTAGGACTAGTAACTCAACCTAAGTTGTTACAGGCCTTCAAGAGCATTTGTCCAACGAGGGCTTCGAGGAAATAAAAACTCAACCCAAGCTAAGGAAACATGAGAAACAACCAACAACAAATAATGAAAGTAAATGAAAAATCACCATGGCTATCTAGGAAATGGAAAGGCTAGGAAATCCATTGTTGATCTAGGCAATCCTTCATGCCAATGACAACTCACAACCAAGAAACCACATGCATATTCCATGCATGCCAAAACTAGTGAAGAAATCATACATGCAATTTGATACCTGTGGAGTATCAAGGAAGGTATGTTCCGATGGTTATTTTAGTATCTTTTCATTAGAACTTAAAATCCTTTTGCATTAGAAACTTAGATAATGATGAGGATTTATAACGAAACACGAGAGATTAATAGGAGACACTGATAATTGTCATTTCCATGTGCAGGAGGGAGGAAAAATGGAAGGTGGCCATTCCAAAGGAAAAGACAAGGATGAGCTAACTATTGTCCCTTTGACGGGAGACCGCAAGCAAACTAGATCAAAATGGATCAACCTAGGAAAGGAAGCGGAGACACCAGCACGAAGTAGAAAAGGAAAGAAGTGACGCAGGATTAACGATTCTGCGAATCCCTCAGGATCTTAGATCCTGAGGGATCGCTATTTCATCTATTTTCTGTATCTAGATATCTCCGCCATCTTCCTTATATAATGGATAGCACTGTTGGCTAGTGGGGAGGACTTTTTATGTAATTTATTTTAAGGAAGATCAAGACTATGATCTTTATATTCTGTTGAAAGACTTGAGTTCTTGTGATTTTATTTCATGCATTAATACAGACTTGGTTACTCTTTTATCTTTGAGCCTAGATCAATCTTAAGCGGTGTACCCCTGGAGGATAAGGGCCCGGCCCTGGAGGACACTTGCTCTTGTACCATTACACGTGGTTTCTGTGTGGTTTGTTCATAGACGTAATCTGGTAATCTGTTGTGTTTTAAGAACGTTATATTACATGTTATGTTATGATTAACTCGTTTCATGTTCCTGCAAACAAAAGTTTTATATTGACGTTGTATCATGTTACCAATCCTTTAAGTGTTGATTAATCTCTACAGGATACTGTCACTCCATTACAGAGTTCATTGCGATTGTGCTTTAGCATTACAACAGTTATCTTGAAAATTCTGATTTCACATGATTATTGAATGTTATTGTTTTTATCTTGAGATGCAATCGTATGCGTTTATTTAGATCAATAACAAAAGCAGATTAAGCACGTTGTGTTTCTAAGGTTTTAATCGGTAGTGTTGTTCCATAGTATGTGTATATCTTTTAAGACTGAAGGATTGATGTTTTGGTTGGATTGATTAAATAGAATTACAGCTTGATGAACTTGGTTACTGCTTATTTCAACTGCTGTTCCATTTTAATTGTTGTTCCATTTCGATTGTTGTTCCATTTCCAGATTGCTAATTTGCTGTTTTATTTACCTTCCATTTCTTAAGGACAGTCTCAGGCTGTAGTGAGCATCAACATCTGCTATTTGGCTCCCAGACCTCTGATCTGCTCCCATCAGCTATGAAAGGGATAGGTTATTGCTATTGCACCCTTGGCTGATGTGCTATTCTATTCCATTGCTATTTCCTTTACTTGTCGTTTCATTTCTATTCATTAAGGACGATCTCAGGCTGTAGTGAGCCCCAGCATCTGCTACCTAGCTACCAGACCTCGGATCTGTTCTCATCAATTACGAAAAGGATGGGTTATTGCTACTGAACCTTTGTCTGATGCAATGCTTGGTGTGATTTAGCCTTTTGAAGTAGTTAAGTTGTAGACACGCATTGATTTACTTTTGTAGCTTTCAAACAGCTGTAATACAAGCATTACTCTGAAAAGTGCTAAGCCTCAGACTGAGACACTCTTTGAAATAGAAAGACGATCCGGATTGGCATATTGATGTGCGATAACTAAAGGTGAAAGAGACACTTTTTATAGCTCTACAGTATCTTTAAAACAAATCTAATGTAGTTTCTATTCCTGATTCCTTCTTTCACTTTCCTTCTCTTCCTTTGCCTTGTTTCTCCAAGAATCCAAGTATGCCACACCCTTCAAGAGTTCTCCAAGAAAACTCTAAGTATCTAAGAGTATGAGAGAGAGAGATAATAATGAGAGAGAGCTCCAACATTGAACTGACAAAAATTTACCAACTCATCCTCAGAAGCCTTTTTATGAATGAGGCCTCTATTTTCTTCATTTTCCATTATTTTCCTTTAATTTCTTCCTCACATGCAACCTGTGACCTTTCACCTCCTTTTTCTCCTAATCTCCATTATTTTCATAGATAATTGTGCCAAAATGCTATTTTTCATTTCCAAAGCCTTAAAAATTTCTTTTGCCAATTTCCTTAGCCATAAACAACCAAATGAATACCCACTAGGATGTACTGCCCAAAATTCAGCTTAGAATAAGTCTCCCATTGACCATAGTTAATGTTTTTAACTTTTATTACATGGAATTTTCACCATGGATGCCACACAACCCTCCCCCTTGGGGGACACCATCCTCGGTGTTCAATCACACATATACCTCAGCAACCTATTGAAAGAAGACATAATCTTTATGGAGATTTATAACACAACTCGATGTAGTATTTACAATAAATACCTACTGAAGACAAAACATAATGAAAAGATGAGAACATATTGCATAGTGGAGATTTATAACACAACTCGTTATAGTATTTACAATGGTCATCTTGTTGAGTGCCAATCTACATGACCTCATAACATCGTGATAACATAACCACATGATAACATAGTAACATGATACCCATACCACATAGCATAACTTTATCACACAACTTGTTACATTATTTACAATGATCATATTGTTGAGTTCCAATCCACATGACCTCATAAGATCATGATAACATAAACACATGATAACATAGTGACATGACACCCATGCCGCATAGTGTAGTTTTATAACATAGCTTGTTATGGTATTTAAATCCATACACGTGTACATATAACAACATCATCAAAATATAGATGCCAAATCATATATCAAAACATGTACCAAAACATATATCAAAACATATATTAAACACCATATCTTAGCATATATCAAAACAACATATAGAACATACTAAGCCATCATAAAGCATATATCAACTACCATAAAGAATATATCAAACCACCATAATGAAAATACAAAACCACTATAAAGAAAATACCAAACCACTATAATGCATGTATCAAACGACCATAGAGCATATATCGAACCACCACATCAAAGATTCTTTACCTCAGGCGGTTAACAAGGAAGGATACATAGCCCGCATCTGATCTTTCATATCCTATTTAGCTTCATCAGGCCCAAAGTGCTTCCATTTCTCTTTAACTTGCATGATTGCTTGGTTTTTAGCATGAACACCTTTTTCTGCAATATATACTGAGGCTCCAATTGGAATTCTCCATCTAGTTCCACTTGCAACACAGACTAGTCAATTACATGATCATCATCTTTAGCATACTTCTTAAGAAAAGAGACATGGAAAACATCATGGAATTTCACTATCGGAGGTAGTTCAAGTCGATAGGCTACTGGCCCAATCCTCTCAATAATATCGATAGCTCAATAGGTCACAACCCCTTTCGAGTAGGATTGGGATTTCAGCCATTATGCCCCATTGATGTGGCCATACCATTTGCAGCCACTTAGGTAGATTCAGCTCACATTCATTTAGAAGCTGAGAGGGCTAACAACTTCATTGAGCACATTCAACACATCGGCTAGTAGGTCCATGATATATTGGACAAAACCAATGCTAAGTATAAGAAGTTCCATGATGAAGATCGAGTGCCACGCAAGTTCGAGGTGGGCGACAAATTTTGGGTACATTTGCAAAATGAGTGCCTTGTTGGACCCCACTGCAAGATTTTCCCGCTCTGATATGGGCCATGCACCATCACCACAACCATCAGTGACAATTCCTTCGAGCTCGACATCCCACCATTCCTTATTTTGCACCTAGTGTTCAATGTAGATTGCCTTTGTCCATACTTTCCACCATTGTTAGAGACATCTTACATTGTAGAACAGCTCACACCAATAATGCTCAACCCAGACTGCATGGAATAGGCCACAACTGATTAGATCATGGACACATAGATTAAGAACACTTGCCAATAGAGGATACAACTATATTGAGTTGTCAAAGCAGGCCAACTCCTTCACCAGGCCAAGTGGTTCACCATGGACCAGGTTCAACAAAAATTTCCTCAACTCATGGAGGCTTTGCATGAATTTTGGGACCATTTCTTCCCAAGGGGAGAGGAATGATCCATGTGGGTATTGGTGGCCACCCACCTATTCCACCTAGACCCCCCAGTTAGTTTCATTTGTTTCCTTGTTCATTTCAGCATTTACTATTTTTAGCAGTTTTTCGGGTCCTGAACTTCCGGAGCAGTTTTGACCCCCTAAATAGTGTTTTTTTGGGGTCTGTGGATGGTCCTACAACAAAATCTGTAGTAATCAGAGAGATCTTTCCAAATGTATCATACATGCCAAATGAAGATAATATGACCAAGTTACGACCCTGGGAAGTTGGATGCCCAACTAACCCCAACAAGGCCCACAAACTCTTGGTGTTACATCTTTTGGGGTTAGGGTTTTGGTTATTTAGGGTTTTCTCATGTTTTCCAATAATAAATAGGCCCTTGTGCCTCATTGTAACAAAGTTCAGAAGCATGTAGCCACCACATCTCTTCTTAGAGATAAGCTACCATCGCCTAGGCTATCTTATTTTTATTTTGTTTATAAGCATAGTTCAATATTTTCTATTAATAAAATGGAGTGCTTTTTTGCTTCATCTACGTGTTTATGATTATATCTGATACTATATAAGGATAAAAGTGTGAACAACCCTTAAGATCGAATAGGGGATCTTGAGATCATCAGCTTACCAATAAGTGACTAAGGAATGATCGATCACATGATCAACAGTAGGCTCCAAAATTTAAGTGGAGGCCAACATTTTGGAGGGTGTTGCAATCACTACAACATGCTCTATCCAATTCACCTTCTTACCTTTTCGATGAATACCATTTTTCAACAAACCTCGAAAGCTTCTTGCGGATACGTCTTCATCTACACCATGCTCCTTGACAAGCGTGAGGAAAGATCGAAACTTGTTGTTTACTATAAATATTTCCAAGTAAGATTGTTCTAGTCATTCAATGATTGGATTGTAAGATTCACAATGGTCTTCTTGAAAACCTTGTGATAATTGAAAAGATGAATTTTGTGTAGTGATGTCTTCTGGAGTCATCACATTCATGTTTTATTGTCTCAATGTTTCGAGCCAACCTCCGTGGTTCATCATTAGGATTAAATGTGTGTTGAAACATTGATACAATAAAACATGAATGCGATGACTCCGGAAGACATCACTACACAAAATGTTGATCACAGAATCCTCAAATCTATAAGATGAATTTTTAATTCAAGAAGTGGGATCATGATGGGAATATTGTAAGGGAAAATAGATCTAATCATTCTCATTAGTCATGCAAAGACAATGAGGACTTGCCATAACCATCAACGAAGGCTGAAGTGCCTCACCTGCTTGACAAAATCTGAATAGAGAGATTTTGAACAGTAAAGACCAAAGGGTGTGAAACGACTCTCATTGGATGTGCTGATGGGAAAATGATAAGTTGAATGACAATCACTAAAGATAGAGAAATGATCAAATAATCTAATTGAAGCATCTAATTCCCAGTTTGTAATAAACGAAGAAAAATGAATTTGAAAAATCTTGCGAATGCTCTAAACCATCAAACCAAGTTCCTTCCAATCCAGATATGACAGACCACCTTCCTGCGATAAGTGACCAATCAGACAACCATCATAGTCATAAAAAGAGTTTAGCAAGGATGCTAGAACCATGAATGCATGAAACCAATTGAGACATGGTTAATGGAGAATAAATTTATTCGTGTAACAACTTGTGTATTCAGTATCACACATGGAGATTTCTAGTGTGATGAGAGGACATATTTGCAATATAAGATTCATAAGAAGACCATGGAGCTAGCCATTAAGGGAGAAATTCGATAAGTATGATTCTTGCGGGAAATGATAGTCCTTGATATGATCAAATTCACAATTCCATGACTTTATGAGAGATGGACATTCCCAACACAAGTTTAATATGAGAGATTTGGATGAAGATGGATGAACTGCGACAGATTCTTGAATTCAGTCAGAAGTAAAATCTTGAAAATTTGAAAGATCACACCTGTAATACAGAATATTTTTCACGTGGAAATCCACATCGAGTGAAACCATGTAGATAGACGGATTTTGTGAGAGAAAGTAGACCTGATTTAGTTCAGGGGGCTTACCAGAGTCACAAGATCCTGACATAACCATCAATGGAAGGTAAAGTGCCTTGATTCCCTAGCAGGTCCCGAAACTTTCCAGAATTGTAGAATCGCATTTTGAAGCTTGAGCCAGATCATACATCATTTGAGGATAACTACTATTGTTGATTTCAAGACTCATCACCAGATGGAAGCCATCTCTGTCACATGTTTCACTGGAATTTTCAGATTCAACAATCAGATTACTCAGTTGGAAAGGATCTTCTGATAGAACATTCAAATATAAATGCATTGGTGATATCTCATGAGTAAGCTGATTTGGAGAGTTGTCTTCATGCAAAAGAAGAGATGATGAGGGGTGGGAAGAGTTATCTATGATTTGATTGTTTTCAATTTCATCATGGACAACCTCACCAGCTTGTGTGAATCGAGGGGATAACTCATCAGATGAAGGAACTGGAAGGAATGGAGTATCTCTGTCTCAAGTGGATGTGTTGCGAATGGTAGGACACAAGGCATAGTGAGGTGAAGGGGAAGTTTCAATATGAACATCTTCTTTGACTGAAGTAGATTTTAGATCTAAATTAAAATCTTCATGAGAAACCAAAAAATCATATGATGTGCTTGGGCATTCATCACAACATACACAAATAGATTTATCATGTTTGGAATGATTACTTCCCAATGATAGGGGTTGATTGAAAGAATTGATTGTATTGGATTTTCCACTAAGATTAGCATATTAAGAGTCGTTCAAGAATGGAAGCTCTTTGTTTTGACTAGAAGATTTCGAATCAGAGAGGAAAATTTGAAAGTTTCCTCACCTTTCTTCTCCTTTACCTACGTAATGTGACTTACTTGTACCTGATCGCAACTTGAGCTAGTAGCTTGATGATCAAGAGAATGTGAAGAAGTAGTTGGTGAGGCAAATTGATCAAGTAGGTGATGGTAAAAAAATCAGGATGTGAAGAAGAATGAGGATAACATAAATCTGGATCAGCCTTGAGATTAGAGTTGTGAATGGTGAGATCCTCTTATAAAATGGAGTAAGTCTTCATCTTAGGCTTCATGAGCCATTCAAGAATTTCCTCCATTGAAGTGGGAGAAGAATGAGAAGAAGGACTAGAGATTTAATTCACATATTTCCCATTTTTACCATCACCACAACGAGGCACCCATATTGGGATTGAACAAGGAGGAGGACAAGGAACAAAAGGGGGAGTAAACTCCTCCTCTAAAATTTGATGTGCCTCATGATTTAGAAGAGTTCTGGAAAAAGGGAAAACAGAAGGTTCAGGCTCATCGTATAAGGAGATATGAACCAAGCATTTAAACTCTTGTCTCAAGAAATGTGAGTTTATTTTTTTTTAGGAATTTCACAATAGAGGTGAAGGAATGGATCAGCAAAATCTGCAACTGATTCATGAGGCTTCATTCTTAAATGATGGATTATTTCACAAACATCTTGGTGGTTATACTTACTAAGGGTTTTATGAAGCTTCCTGACAAGATGATTGAATGAATGGAAAAAATCGATGGGTAACATATGAAACCATTGACTAACACGACCTTTGAATGTGAGGGTTAGTAATCAAGCCATGACATCTTTGGAACATATTTCGTGACAAAGACAAAGCCGAACAACTTGAAATAGATGTTCGCAAAAAGTTGATTCACCCTCACCATTGACTTAAATTTGGATAGGTCATCAATAACCTATGTAGGGATGGTACACTTAATCTCTTTAGAAAAAACATCTCTGGATTATGATTTGGGGAAGAGTCAGTTTAAATAAGAGATTCAAACCAAACTCTATGGGCAGAGCCTGTCGTATAGCCTTCCTTCTAGCACCATTTTATTGATGGTGTTGGAAATCCGTCAAACAAGGGTATCTCCCAGATATGAAGTCCCAATTAGACCTCACACTGTTTGGAGTAGGTGTCCCATCCAGTATAAAGGTTCAGTTGAAAAATCCTCAAATATTTACCTTAGCTCTAGCTCTCAACATAGGAGAGTGATGAAAAGGTATCTTTGAACAACAAGGTGAGTGTGCCTCATGAGTGTGCAACGAAACTGTGTCAATTAGGTACTCTTACTGCAGACGGGGGGATAATGTGAGCCTCTAAGAGAGAGGTAATAGTACCACCCTAGAAGAGACACATGTGAACATGGAAGACCTATCCAACATCTAGCAGAATAGTCCACAATGGATGCGACAATCGTTAAAACCAAAGAACATGGAAATATTCATCTATCATCTAGTGGAATAGTTCACAACGGATGTGACAATTATTATAACTAATGAGCGGGAAAAGTTCTATCTAGTATCCTCTGTAGTAGTCCACAAGGATGAGACAACATTGGAAACCATTATAGCACATTCCCAACAAGATAAGCACTAAAACAACCGAAATATTTGAACTATCTTAGTACATGTGAAACAAACATGAAATATAAATGCTCACAGAATAGTCTTAGAAATATCCAAAGTCATGCATGGAAAAGTATTGGCCTGATAAGGTTTTTGTATTAAGCAAAATTTCCAAGGCACATGTTTACATCATACATCACTAGCCCCGGTAGTGGGACATTAAAGCCACTCCTTTCTCCTCGAAGAACTAAGTGAAACTCCCTATGCTTTGCGGGAGGAGGCAAGGTGAGAATTCTTTTGCTCATACAATGAGGGGGTATATATAAAAAAGGGTTGATGCTTGACCCTTATGACTCTTTGACTACCCTCATGATTGTTCAACTTCCTATGACTTTTCAACTGACATGACTCTTCATATTCATGTGTGTCCATTGGACTTCCACTTTACATTACATTCAATTTAAAAGAGGCATGAATCATAATAGTGATGTGGCCTTTGAAAACTCATGACATGACTTGACATGACACTATGGACATTGACTAGCTTGATGAGGTGGAAATGTCAAGCCGCTATTGCTATTGAGTGATAGATATGTTCTTAGATGCACTTTCCCTTCTCCTCCACATAGCTTGATGATGCATTGTATTTAATGATATATTTTCTTGAGATGTGTTTGTATGCATGTGTTCCCTTTGCTTGTTCTTGATAAGCTTCTTTGTCTGTCCTGATTTAAGTGGATCTTCAAGCATGTTAACTCCCTTTTCTCCTTCTTCATTGTCTTGCCATGATCTAACAATGTACCTGTTCCTAGAATTCACTCACGACGATACAAAATCAAATCCAAAACTCCCTAGTCTAATATGATGCATTGTTATCCATGGACTAGGCTCGGGACATGTAAAAGGTTGGGAAAGAGGGCCCTGTAACTACGCATTGCATAGTTCCGGGTGACAAGGAAAGAGGTTGTTCATTGAGACTACACAAAGCATACCTTAGGCTTGGCTGAGGAACTTTTGAGCACAATCCTCACTTGGGGAAAGAATTGTGCAAAGGCCACTAGAAGACAGGATTGCGCAATTAAGACAGTGAGTGGTTGTTGTAGGATGGGACCCTGAGAGGTAGGTCTGTGTAGATTTTAGCAACAAGGTAGAACTGGGCAGCAGAGGGGCCTTGGGGATAGATCTATGCAGTTCTTGAGATCGGTGAGTCCCAATGAGGGAGTGTTGTACTGTGAAACAAACCCCCCCACCCCCCCCCCCTCCTCCCCCCCCATTTTATATAGCAATAGCTTAGGATAGAAATATAAATGGTGACCCTCTTTAAATTTTTTGGTCTTAGAATAATAAAACCTAACTCTAAGAAATTGCCTTAAAAAAAACTCTTCAAAAAACCCAAATATAGGATCCTCATCTATAATCGTAAATCACATTTTTTTCCATGTAATGAACATGAAACACCTTTAAGAAAGTGTGATATGCGATCAATCCTCCTGCTGTGATATCTTGATTAAATAAATTGCGAACTCACAATCGCATTTCATAGAAATCGCAAGTAATTAAGCCTTGCCACTACGAACTTCTTTAGCGATTTGACAAATGCTTTATTTCGATATCACAATTGCATTTTTCCTTACAAGTAGGAAACACTAGAGTGGTAAGCATGTGAATTAATTGCGTTTGAATGTAATAATGAATGGTTTGAAAGGGTAATAAATGTTTAGTGGCCCAAGAAGAGGTAATGATTTTCCAAGTTATGGGCATTTAACGTTGGATATTTCATCTAAACCTTTCCCACGATCCAAAGTAATTTTAGAAAAGATTTCAGTCTTAATTTCCCGATACCGCATGGGATGATATATCTCGTCCATTTCACGCAAGCTACAAAAGACATGTCATTGAGGAAGGTGATGCAGAAATAGAAGAAACAGAGCATTGCAGAATCCGAGTTTATAAAAATGGATCCTATATTCTCTGATCAGGTCTATAGCACTAACGAAGGAGAAACAACTTGGGAGGTCATATACAACAGGATAAAGGATGAGCGTCCCAATGTAACTGTCACAAACGCAACAACTAATTCAACAAGAACTTCAGGATTCCAATTCAAGGAAGTCGCCTGTTCATTCCTTCATAGGATAGGAGTGATCACTAAAATCCTGCCATACACGGTATGATCAGGTGGGTGGTGGAAAACCTTACAATTGAAGATAGGAAATTTAGGAATTCGCGAATGGAACTCATGGGGTCATTCAGAGCAAAGGACCCGAAACAAATGCACCATATACCTAACCCTCATGATATATATGATACGACATACATGGCCAACTTCACTAAGAAGAACCAAGAGCCCTTCAAGGTGATTTAGGGCTGGAGGGTATTGGAGAACAAATTCAAATTCGAGAAATCAGGTATGCATGCTAAAGCCTCTTTGGAAAAAGCCTACAACTATGCAGCTACTATGTTATGTAGACTAAATGGGTTACCCAATAATGCAAGGTTTTCCATAGAATGGATTCCTGTAATTGATGCCTATGTTAATCCCCACAATATGAATTGGGCCACCATCCTATCTAATGACCTAAACACCATCATCACTGAATATTGACAGAAGAGATAATCCTCTCCACAGAACCTCCCTCCATTCTATTTCAGTGCCTACATTATGGATGCCATCTATTTTTGCACTAAATTTCCAATCATGGGCTAGAAATGGACCTTACAGGACCCCTACCCTATCCATCTCAGTCATAAGAAAATGTGGGAATCCCACTACATACCCCATTTCTATAAATATGTAATTTTGTTATTTTTTCGCTCCATTAATTAATTTTCAATAGGAAATCCCCCAGGTTTTCCTAAGAAGCTGCTACAGACCTTCTGGCTGTCGGTAAATATTTTGTTGAAGAATGGTTGACCTATGTTAGGGTTTTTGGTAGCATAGAATACCCACATGCCATCCCCTTGTATATTTTTGATAAATTGTTGGGAAGGGAAATCGCCCACTACACCATGGGAAAAGGCCTGACCAAAGTTCTCAAAGAAAGAAAAAAATTGATATGGCCATATTTTCCTATCAAGTGCAGTTATTTTTCTTTGGCAAATTTTAATCATGTGATAAAGGAATCAGTAAGCATGGAAGACTTTAGGCTTCATACTTTGCCGAAAAGGCAATTTGATCTAGACAAGGTAGCGTATAACATCACTATTGCGCTGAAGATCAATCCATATAACCATGAGGCTAACGATTTTGAAGACATGTTACAGTCGGTTGAATCCTTCGAACAATCATTCAAATGGGCAAGGGAAAATCTGAGTCCTGGAGATTTTGGAAGCTTTCAACAATTCAAGAACAGAAGGTTTGAAATAATCCCTATGCACTTGTTGAAAATCAAGGACAAGCCCACACCCAGTATGACTGTGAATAGCGAAGGACCTAGTTCTCGCATTGAATCTTAGGTAAATACTAAGAAAACACTAGATACAAGGAAGGCTCAAGACACTGATAACATAACAAAATCCAGCAGGAAGTCAACCGAGAAACATGTTATGAGCACCACACCTAAAGAGATTAGTTCAGAGGTCAAAAGTGATAGTTTGGGATAGGAGTGGGATCAATTTAATAAGAAACTGCAAGATACACCCAACATCATAGATACCCAGGAAACAATGGAGTGTCAAAATCCTCTACATAATAAAGAAAATATAGAGTCCAAGCCAACAGATGAGAAAGAAACAATGTCTTAACAAACTGAGATTATCCCTGCTCTGCCCACAACAAATATTTTCTTGAAAGTGAATGAAATCCCTCCTCTAGATGTGTTCTACAGCTTGCTACACAAGGCCGTAGTAAGAATACGAAGGAAAAGGAGAAGGGTAGAAGCACTTGACCTGCCACTCGGAAACGAACCAATGGACATAGTCTGGAGGGACATTCCTTCCAACCTAGCTGAGAACTTGACTAGATTGTCATAGTTTATGGGAAAGTATGAAATGGCCACCATGGACAAAGCCACTGAAGTCTCTATTTTTTTGAAAGAAAAGGAGGACAATATTACACAGCTCCAGCAGCAACTCGAAACAGAGAGGGAAAGTGTGAACAGGCAAGCCACTGATCAGCTCACCCAATTTCAAGAGAGCATGGAGATCCTGAAGATAAGCCATGAAGCTGATATATCGGCCAAAAATACGCAACTCCAATAATTGCAGCAAGCCATGGAAAGATATAAGGATACTCCCACTGTCAAGGAGTTCATTAAAGAGGCGCTAGAATTGAATTCCCTCCTGATGAACCAACAATAACAATTCTTACAAAAGATGTCACACATCGTTCCTTACCTGATCACTAGAAACTAGCTAATAGATAAAGCGATTGGCCAGAGGACTGAGTTTACTAATATAAACACCAGAATCCCAAAGTTCATCGAATGGAAAGAAACAAAAGATGGGAGGAAAGCCAATCTACCTGAGATTGAGGAGACACACAAGGACATTCTTTTCACTGATTGGGATGCAAGGATGAAGCAAGGAGAGCTAGCAGTGGCAAGAGCAGATGGAGTGGCGAAGAACATAATCAATATTCTTCAATCTATATTCCACCAACCTAGTAAAAGAAGGCAATCCAAAAGAAATGCCCGATTTAGGATATTTTCATAAAAGCTAATAGGAAAAAGTAGAAACCCAAAGCGAAGTAATCGCAAAATTGGTAAAGACTGACTGGGATTCGTATTGGAAATGCCTCATCAAGACGCACATCCAAATTATGACCCTTAATTGCTCACTTTATTTGACTCAGCAGATGTTGCCACCTCTCACCTATGTGATCTTTGCAGGATAGGTCAGAACACATTTTGGGGCACCTCCTCAAGTCAAACTGATGGCCGACTTATGTGATTTCAAGAACAAGCTGACAGACATGAAATCATAATCTTAGCCTCTTCTCATCAAGCCACTATTTATTTTTGGAGTTAGTTAACTAGTTAGGAGGAAGGTTGTTTGAAACCTCCTCAAATTTTTGTATAATCTATTTTTGCACATTAGTTAGAATATTATTTATACCCTTCTCATGCATTTAAAGAAGGGTCCAAAATTTTATCAAAAACATTTGCAAAGAATGCAGTATTGTAATTTTGTGAATGCTTTGGTGAAATTATGGAACATGATCATTTCTTTTAAATATCAGATTACTTTCCTTTGTTGGTGCACTATTGTATACTTGGGAGATAATTTGATATGAAGAAAGGAGTTGATCTATGTCATTAGTCAGATGAGAAGAACTTCACACATCTGGTACTTTTATCTTGTATGATTGATTTTGTTTCTGTTTAATTAGTGACAACACTTTATTTTCATGAACTATGTATGGGATACATTCTTTCTGTTAAGCATTAATTGCAATACTGTATGATGCCTAGCTGAAATTGTCTACTTTCATATATGCAATATAGTTTATACAATTTCTTTGACTAACTATTTAGTCAAAGAAATTATCTTTATATGTTATCATCTCTGTTTTATGGGTGATTGATGTTTATTATCACATGTCAAGAAGATATCTTTGTAGATTGCAAATCACACAAAAAGACCTCGATTTATAATAGAATAAGTTAGTTAGAGATTTTCATAATAGAATAGGTCATATAGATTATCATTATTCTATTGCAATCACTCATGAACCACCCACTGTCATCTTAAAACCCGCACTAGGAAATTGGTCCCATTATCCCCAATCGGAGCCACCACTTTAAACAGAAAAGGAGCTGCCTTAAGGTCCGGACTGTGTGGTTATCCCCCATGTTTCGCCAGCAAAATTCTAAGGCCATGATAGGAGGAAATGGGGGACACTTCTGCTCATTTCTAGGAGGTAGAGTAGGTTGGGTTCTCTGCGCATTGTGGGGTTTTAGTAGGCAAGGGAGGAAGCTTGAGGACTGATCTTGTGAAATGCGTAGTTGAGGTTAGGCTGGGAGGAGTTAATGCGTAATTCTAGGGATCAAGGGAGGCTGCTCTGCTCTGGAATTATGCAGTGTTGTGTTATATTATATTCTTTCCATGACTAACCCATGTAGTTAACCGAGGGGTTAGAAGAGGGGCAGAGCCCCCCCTTCATTGCGTCGATTGCATAATGGGGGGAGTCACAGGGGGTTTGAGGGGTGCAGGTAACCCCACTCTATGGGTTCAGGGCAACACCCCATAAAATTTTGTTTTTGGACCATATATCAGGTTGGGTGGACCTACCTATGGTTTTGGGCATGATTTTTCGCACATGGTTTTGGATGCGATGGTTTTCGGTCCGTGGTTTTGGATGCGATGGTTTTCGGTGAAAATTGTGTATATGGGAAGCAGAATCGGGTGAAGGTTTAATATTGTAGAGGTTTAATATGCAGGATAGTAAACTGGTAAAGGTTCCTATTCCTGTAGGTGTAAAGTTATCTATTTAACAGTGTCCCAAGACACAAGAAGAGGAAGAGGACATGTCCCGTGTTCCATATGCAAGTGCAGTCGGTAGCCTGATGTATGCAATGGTTTGTATTAGACCAGACATTACACATGCAATGGTAGTATTGAGCAGGTTTATGTGAAAACCAGGGAAGGAGCACTGGACAATAGTAAAGCGGGTTTTCAGGTATTTGCGTGGCACTAGTGATTATGGTTTGTGCTACCAAGGAAGACCATTGGACAGAGTGTTGGATATTCATGGCTTTGTTGATGCAAACTGGGCTAAATATCTAGATCAGAGAATATCTACAAGTGGGTATGTGTTTAACCTATTTGGAGGTGCAGTCAGTTGGATGAGTAAGAAACAATGTGTAGTGGCACTATCAACTACAGAGGAAAAATACATGGCAGCCACTCATACAAGCAAAGAGGCAGATTGGTTGTAGAGATTTTGTTCAAGTATGGGGTTAGTACAGGGAGCTATAAGGATAGACGGTGACAACCAAAGTGAAATTTTCTTGGCAAATAACCCTACATATCATTCAAAGACAAAGCACATTGATGTTCAGTATCACTTTGTGAGGGATATGATAGAAGACAAAAAGGTGTTACTCGTAAAGGTGTACACTTTGAAGAATACTACAGATGCATTGAAAAAAACTCTGAGCTATGAGAAGTTCTCTTGGTGTAGAGAAACAATGGGCGTTGCAGGGCTGGATAAATGACTAAGCTCTCTTGTGGCCCCCTATGGAAATAAAACAACAAGTGGCAGAATGTTGGGTTGTGTTATATTCTTTCCATGACTAGCCCACGTAGTTAACCAGGGGGTTAGAAGGGGGGCGAAGGCCCCCCTTCATTGCGCCGATTGCGTAGAGGGGGGAGTCACAAGGGGTTTGAGGGGTGCAAGTAACCCCACTCTATGGGGTCTGCGGCAATGCCCCATAAAATTTTGTTTTTGGACCCTATATTAGCTTGGGTAGACCTACCTATGGTTTTGTGCATGATTTTTCGCACATGGTTTTGAACGCGATGGTTTTTAGTCCATGGTTTTGGATGTGATGGTTTGCAGTCCATGGTATTGGATGATTTGGCATGTATAAATATGTATTGTAACATTGAAATGAACATAATGAAAAATCAAGTTGGTAGTCCCGGTTTTGGGATCCAGGGGAAAATCTTTGTGTATATGTGTTTTATGTTTTATGCTCTCACATTGTTTATTTTCCGTGTTTTAGAATTCATATGCAGGTAATTTCTGTACAGAGTTAAAACCTACATGCAGTGAAATTTCCCTGGCGGGTAATGATTGCACAATACAAAATTTTAGGTAGCAAGGTTGCATCACCAAGGGCTGAGAATGTGCAATGCACAATTCATATAGGGTCTGGTGAAAGTGCATTGACTAGACAAAAAAGATTTTTGGAGAAATGGTTAAGTGTGGGAGGAAAGTGAACTTGTCAAGAACTTGAAATTGTGATCACACACTTATCATACTTCGATGACATGACAACATAGACCATCAGAACAACAAGACAAAGAATTACCCTTTGTGAGATTGTCCTAAAACAACAAGTGACAAGTACGACACTTGAGATAGACTTTAGGATGACCGTGATGAGACTTGTGTGACTATGCTAAAGACTTTTAGTATGAGTGAGACAAGTGTTTACATGGCTAGGACAACTCATATACACAAATAAAAACCTTCGAGATCACCAAAAAGGGTTCACAAACATGACATAACAACCAAACATGCCAAAAGACGACAATTGATCCAACAAGTGCAAGGGAGAAAGACACGTAGAGGAAACACATGGAATGACTTTCAATGTTTCCAACCATGCATGTCATTGAAGACATAATGATATGCAACGATGAGAAGTCCTTCATGCTACACTAAGAGGTGTATTTCAAAAATATGTGCTTTGTTTCCCATACCTACCCTCCAAAGGGTTATGCATGAGATGGAGTCTTCATGTGGTCCCGATTTTCTAACATACACTAGGTTCTTTGGTCCTCTTAACTTATAAATATATTTTCTCCTCATCTCCTTGAGAGTCCTCTATCATGTCATCCTTCTTAATCTCCTTCTTCATCATCTTGTCATAGCCTGGTAGGATTCCTATATCTGTAATCCACTCATGAAAAGACGATATCGATTTGATAAACCCCTAGTCTAAGATGTTGCACTTTGATTCATAAATTGGTCTAGGACTTAGTGACAGGTTAGGGGAGAAGACCTAGTGACTGTGTAGTTCAAGAAGCTAAGGATCAACCTTGATCACTGAAACTACGTTATGCACATCGCAGGCTAGACCGAGGGAAATATGCACAATCTTCATCGATGGAAATAGTTGCGTAGAGGTCACTCGGAGAAAAAATTGTACAGCTTAAGCAAACAATGGTTGGTGTGGGATAAGGTTCTGGGAGGAACATTTGCACAGTTTTAGGAGGTAAGGTGGACTAGGTAGCTAAGATGCTTTGAGGGACAAAACTGCGTAGTTTCTGGAGACAATGGGTTATGGCTGGGGGAAGGACATTGGAGGAAGAAACTACGTAGTTTTGGATGCCAACGGAAGCTGGGCTTTCTGCGCATTGTGTAGTTCTAGTAGGAAAAGGGAAAATCTTAAGGGTTGCAGATGTGAAATACGTAGTTTAGAAATGCAGGATGAGGCTAGGTTACTAAGAATACTTCAGAATTTGGCTAAGTGTGGGATCAATGGAACAATGATAGAACTTGACTATGATCACAAACTTGAACACTTAGAAACAACATAGACCATCTAGAACATATGAGAACATAATTTTGTTAATGCAACAACCTTTGTGGCATCTTACGAGAAGTGCAGCTCTGATGATAGACTTTGTGAGGGTAATGGCGACACTTGTGTAATAGTGCATCAAACTTTTGAAATGAGTTTGAAACATATTCATATGATGAGAAAAAATCATTCTCACAAATATTTCCCCTTGAAGAAAAAAAAACTTCCCTTCGCATTACAAGTGATAATCCCCATGCCCAAAGATGACACATGCTGTATAAAGATGAAAGTGTGAACGACTCTTAAGATTTAGGAAGCAAGCTTGAAATCATGAGATTACCAATAAGTGAATAAGGAATGACCAATCATAGGATCCATAGTAAGCTCCAAAATTCAAGTGTAGGAAAAAATTTTGGAGGGTGTTGCAGTGCTACAACAAAACCGTAGACACATTCACAACCAATTGTCGTATATGAGTTAATCCTAACTGCTGATAGATAGATATGGAAGCATTGGAATCCTAGCCATCATTACAACCGTAGATCATAAATGGATCAATCTTAACAATTTTGAAATGGATAAGGTGAGAGGGATATGTTTCTTGCATAGGAACTCTCTCAGCAACGGATGGAACTATCTAGAGAACATACTATGAACATGAAATGTATATAAAAGAACTAGTAATACAAATGGTGTTAGTCCCACATCGATAACTTTACCACTATAATTTCACCCTTATTGGATGATACCAATTTCACATAGGAACATAAATATTAATGGTATGTTATAAGGGATGCAAAGTAGTTGGCTATATAGATCTATTACAAGGTTTAACAGTACCATAATTAATCATCCATAGCATGGAAAATTTTAGGGGCTAATACTCGCCCAGTGGGCTAATTTTCCATTATTTTTCCACAAAAAGATTCGCCAATTTCCATTTTTATAAAAGATGATTCGCCCAAATTTTAGAATATAAAATTATTTTACCTTAAAAATAGCCAACGTTATATAGAGACTATATATAAAATGGTTATAAATTTGAATAATTTTACAAATATATCAATAAACATTTTATAGTTTTCATAT
>APFE030012706.1:0-14404 GCA_000404065.3 Pinus taeda
AGGGGAACTTTCCTATGCTCAATGCAGGGAGGCGAAAACTGGTCAGTGACACTCAAAGGTATGTCCTCTCCATGGGTCAAGGTATGTCAAGTTGCAGCGGTTTAAAGGTATGCAAGGTTGATTTTTGCAGACGTCATGGTCAAAAGTTGGCTAAAACACGAGTCCAGTGAAGCCGGCTCTAGGCCAAAAGGTGCAAATGGTCAACATGCAATGCAGCAGTACAACTCAACACAAAGGAGCCTCTAGGGTATAAGGCCAGAACAAAGCGAAGAAGTTGAGAGAAATGAGTCTTCCATGCATAAGTCATGGCGGGACTACAGAGGACTCCCGAGCCTACTCAAATAAAGCAGCATGGGCAACAAATGTCAGTGAGGTGCTAACTACGATGCCCATGTAAAGGATGGCTCTACCATCGTGTCATGATTTAAAAATCGGCGAGTGAAGATGGTTTACGAACCACAACACGATGGGATCGACCCTATGGCAGATGTATCGACTGATGAAGGCTAGTATGCATAATGCAACAGAAAAGCAATGTCTCTAACCTATATGCCAGTGAAAAAACGATACCTGCCATGACGGGTCAGCAGTCATGGAATCGTCTCGAAAAGGTCGAAAAATGTCCAAAATGTCCTGAAAAGAAAACCAATCTCGACACTGCGAGATCTCAAGTTAAAAGTCACATGAAACCAATCAAAATGAAATTTTGAAAAAAAATTTCATTTTCAAAACTTATAAATAGAATTTTGGACTCACCATTGTTACTGTTCAACTTGGAGAGCAAATATTGGGAGCAAAAGGAGAAAATTCTCGATACGTCGATTTCGACCGTTCAAATCCCACAAAATCTTCCAGGTAACCCTTATACTTAGCTTGCAATGCATTGTGATTAATTTTAAGATTTTTCATTGATGTTTCACCGTTAAACTATTGACTAAAATTTCGCTGCGGCGTATACGTGGGTTGGTAATGTGAAACCCACGTACACGCGGGCCCTATACGCAACTGTGTATACAGTAACTCGCGTATACGCTGCGAGTTAATTTAAATGAAAACTAACGGATGAAAGCTCAATTTCTTTTCAGGATGACTATCACATGGCGTGAAAGGGAACATGTAGTGGTTGACAATGAGGTTATGAATGATCCTCAAGCCTTAGATGCTTTACGAGGATGTGGTTTGCTCAAATTCTTCAAGCTGCCGAACATGAAAGCCAATGTGCGACTGCTTGAACTGCTCATTAGCTATTGGGATGTCGATGAGGAGGCATTCATGATAGATCAGATGCCACTCGGAGTGGAAGTGGAGGACATTTATTTTATCACGGGCCTTTCCCGAAGGGGAGAGGTAGTACAGTCCCGGGGCAGGACGTGGAGTAGCCTCACTATCGAGGACTATGTACAGATATACTGCCCGAGGAATCCCAAGAAAGTTGGGAGCCAGATCTCCATTGCACATGTGGAGAGTTTATCACTCAGGATCATCCTGTTCACCATGGCACGAGTGAACGGATCACCTCACTGCATCAGGCATCACGGCTCAATATGAAGTGTGGGCAGTGGATTGTTCTCAACACAGTGTTTGACTGGTGTACTCCTCTTCTGGCCAGCATGAAGAGCCAGCTCACTTCCATCAAGAGGGGACAGAACAAGAATTTGGTTATGGGACAATTTTGTGCACTTTTTTCTTCGAGAGGATTCCCGCACTCCGGCCCAGGGTAGCAGTTTCCATCAACACCCCACGCAATCCACGTATGGGTTGGTGGGCTGATCTGATGAAATGTCTGGGGGGTGGGGAGGTTCCTAGGACTGCCTTCGATGATGATTTCTTCACCTGGTGGGATCAGCAAATCATCGCCGTTGACGACTACCCCTATTCTGGGTTGGACTTCCAAGGGGATCCAGACCTAGAATTACCGCCAGATGCAGCATGGGGCAAAATCGGTAAGAATTTTTTGATTTTATGATTTTTTGGATTTTACAAATATAATAATGCACTTTGAAAAATATATATTTTTGATGAGATTCAAATGACTGATATGATAATCATGATCCAGATATTGGGCCAGTGCGGCCAGATGGACTTCCGCGGCACAGGCGACGCAGCTGAGGAGCCGAAGAGGCAGCTACTGAGACGGAGAGGACTCTACACAACATCCAGCGACACTTGACTAGACTGAGCTGTCGAGTACCGATGGCTGCTATAGAGGACCTCCTAGAGGATATGTAGCGTCACGTGGTTGGGATGCCACGCAACTGGGTTCGCACTTTTCGGCGTGTGGCCAATGCTATAGTGACCTACTTGGCCGCTCATCCTGAGCCGGGGCATTAGATATGCCGGATATGATTATGGGCATTTGAGTCCCAATTTTGTATATTTTTTTTGGACTACATATGTACATTCGAGATACTTTTGTGATGATATATATATATATATACAAATTCTTTGATTTTATGATGAATAATTGATGTGCCAGTCTAATGCTTGATTAGCGATAGAATCAACTAACCAATTATGAGATCTTGGAATATGCAAATAATTAATATAAATAAATGATCTTTGCAACAACCTCACTCTTAAATACTGGCGATATAAACATGGATCCCTTACCCGATAGATGTTATTTAATTGAGACACTATCAATTGAGAATCGAGATACACTACTAACGAGTCCCCTTAAGAGATTTCCTCGGATAGTAAATTAATAACGGCAGTATACTCAGCCATGTTATTTGAAGCAGGACCAATGCATACACCTCTTGATACCATCAATTGACCAGTTGGATAATAGAGTACCCAAGCTGCGGAAGCGAGATTCCGAGTGTGCCGACTAGCACCATCGGCGAATCCAAAATAGACCAAGTCATCCATCAACACCTACAACAGCAGACCAAAAAGTGTTGACATTACCAAGCTCTCGATAATGTATGTACAAATATACATAATATACAAAGAAGCCATTGCTCGGCCAAAACTAAGAAAAGCACTTCTTGAGGTAGAGCCTGTCAGGGGGCTCCATCAAGTCACTCCTAGAGATGTTTATAGGTACTATGATCGAACCAATCAATATACTTCCTTCGACAAATAACTGTGTTGGAGCCAAAGGGACCGTAAAAACATCGCTAGTCGAATTCGAGGACCAAGATTCGATCTCATGCATAGGGGCATAAACATATGACCGACGATGTAAATCTTCCACAGGTCGATCTACAGCCGTCATTGCTTCGAAAATCGCTTCATCCGATGGAAAAATAATGTCCGAGCAATCCGATGCATAAGTGGGATCAAGGATCTGAGAATGAGCCACATCACCATCTATCTCTTTCCCAGAGGAAGGAGTATGATGGTTCTCTGCAGAGCTATAGATAGACTCACATCTAGGTTCTACCACAGACATAAAAGATTCTATTCCACCTGCCTTATCATCATCCGATGTGGTCACAGACGAAGCTAAGGTTCCAGGATCTGAAGAATAAGGAGTTTGAACCAACTCTCTCCATAAAGGGTCCCTGGAAGATGAAATTGTATCTATTCTAGCTGTAGGAGGGGGAAAATCAAACGTACCCATTAATGAAGAGTACATCCCGACTCCTAAATTCTCAGTAGGCGGACGGGGATTATCTACTAAGGCAATATAAGAGTCCAAAGTTGCTCAAGGATCTACTGGAGCATAATCCAGTTGATCAACCTTAACAATTTTCCCCTCATGAGGAAAGAAAATGACATGAAACAGAGTCGAAACAACGACGTCCATTTCGTATACCCAGTTCCTTCCTAGGAGGAGATTATAATCTAGGTTAGCATCGACGACTTCCACTTCAATATTAACGGCCTTTCCTCCAACACATATAGGAAAGGCCAGGATAATCCCGTATGGCCTATGAGAATGACCATTGAATGCTGTCAAGAGGGTTGGTGAAGGAACAACCGACGGTGATCCAATAGCCCTCCAGCATGACATAGACATGACGCACGTGGAAGCTCCCTCATCTATAACTGTGCGAAAAATGTTCGTTTTCTGGTAGGTAGACTTTATCTGAAAAGCCATATGATGAGGAAGTCTCTTTTTGACATTACTCATATCAAAAGTGAGAGCTAAGGAATTACTTGGATCTACTGCCCTCATTGCCGATAGCAAGGCACTTCTTTGAGTAGGACATGACTGGAGAACCTCTAACGCGGACATAGCACATGGACTCTGAGCTAGATCCTCCACAATGGAGTAATTCTAGGCTGCCCTCATATTAGGGTTGATAGTCGCGCGTTTAGCAGAACCTTTCGATGCCCGAGGTATAGTCTCAACAGAAGGTCGCTCAATATGAAGTGGGTTGTTAGTTTCGGGAACTGACTTTCCTTTGGAATTTTCCCCTTTACCATAATTTCATGACCGTGTAGCCACGTCGACGTTAGAACCCATCATGAAAACATTCGATGACTTGTCCCCTTCCTGGTTTCCCCCTGCGGAGGTTCCAGGGTTTGAACTCGCGCCAGCAAGAAATTGCTGCCCTTGGGGGAAAGGGTTAGTTAACACAGCTTGGGAACTGGAAGTCCCTTGCTGCCCTAACAAGTGCTGAGCGTCTTCAATCTTAGGGCAAATATGAGTTAAATGGTCTCCACCGCATAGCTTGCATGGAAACTTAACTTTCTTTTTCGACTCATTTCTACCCCCACCAGCATTGTTGCCGGATTTGTTTGCATCAGGCTTCCCATCCTGTTTCTTTTTCTTGCCTCATCCTTTCTTCTTCCCATTGGAGTTTTGACTTCCTTTGGGATTATCGGATTGGACGGCATTAATTGAAGAAGTTTGGGAAGCAGAAGGATTAGACGATGTGACTTGGTTGTTAGAAGCAGTTTGTAATGATAACTGTTGCAATTGGTTCAACAAGTTCACCGTATTTGTGTCTACTGACCCAACAATGCCATTCGCGTGTGGACCTGGCTTCGGCTTAGCTACTTCGACCTTAGACCCAGGAGCATCTGGCAAGTACATTGATAGGATCCCAGATTGAGAGTAGATCAGTTCTAATTGTTGGGCCCTAAAAATGGCTTGCTCCTCAGAATAGACCCTCGACATGGAGACGTCCATGGAGATCTCAGGTACCAAAGACTTCAAGAACCACTCGAGACGGTACTCCGGAGGGATTTCGGCTTTAATAAGCCTCTTTCTCCGTCTCCATTCCTGTATGTGATCAGAAATGTGGGTTGCCCTATCCTGATGAAAAGTAGCCAGCAGTTCAGTTCCGGCATCATACCGGACGGGCAACTGAAAATGGTTCAAGAAAATGTTAGCTAAGTCGGCGAATGATGAAAAGCTGCCCCTAGGCAACTCTATATACCACTTAGCCGTGTTACCAGTTAAGGTGCGTTGAAATAATCTCAACCTAACCGAATCACCGATCAGGGAGTTCGATGAGCACCATAAGTGAAACGTGGTTACGTGGTCGCCCGAGTCCTCTCCGCTTTTCCCTTTGAATTTTGGAATATCCGAAGGGAGTTTGGTCGGGACCGGAGGCTAGGTTGGATTGTAGTTGATTGGGTCATTAGTTAACTTAGTGAGGTCTGGCAAGTTTAACGTTGCCAGAAACGGAAGCCTAGGCGGAGCTTGGGGGTTCCACCTTGACTGGGTGGCGGTCCTGAAGCTCTGAAAAGATTGGCCTGGATTTTGGGAGGCACCAGGTTGCTCGAAGTATCCTGTAGAACCCGCTGAGCCAAAAGGGAGACCTTGTGACCCAGTAAATCTCGGAGTTTGACCAACTCTGGTCGTATATCCACTAAACCCTGCAAAGTTTCCTCCAAAAGGACTGTAAGGAGTTGACAACCCCTGATATGGATTCCAAGCTGAAGCTAGGGGAGGAATGCTTTGGAATGAACTAACTGTGGTATACGGTCTGTTCCCATATTGGCCATAGAATGGATTCCCAGTTCCGGCACTGCTAAGCCCAGGGTTATTCCAACCTTGGAAAGGATTACTGCTTTGTCCTACTAAAGAAAAAGGCATAGATCCTACCATAGGGTTGGAATGTGGTATATGACCACTTCCAAATGGAAAACCTTGGAAACAAGACGATGCACTCATTGTGGACGTGGTGGCCTCGAACGGAGCTGAGGGAATGCCCGATCATTGGGCGCCAAATGGGAAGTACCCAGAACCGAAAGCATTTGCTTGGGAGCTTCCACTCGTGGATGGAATGGAAGTAGACCCAACAACAGATGTGCTAGTAAAAGATCCGAATAACGAGACGGAGGGGATGGAAATAGTTCCACCTCCTTGCACAGATACAGGGGTCTGTGCAGTCGCAGCACTAGTAGAAGCCATGCTTCCTGTAGTGGTCATCGAAGGTAAGCGCGTAGCGTAACCTGGACTTGCCGGTCTTTGCGACGGAGTTCTAACGTATTGCAATACGTGTGGATAACTTAACGGTAGGGGAGAATTCGGAGCCGCTAACGACTCTGAAAGCTCTTCTACCTCAATACTGTCTTCTGCTTGTAAGGGAACTTGAGAAGGAACTGGTGGGTTCCTTTCTTGTTCTATGGAAGTACCAGGTGTTGCTTCAATACTATTGCCCCCGAGGGGAGGATCAATCCCCGATGCGTCAATTGCAGTGGGATGAAACCCACTGGTATTATTGCCTCTGCGCCTTCTCGGAGAAGGCTATACACTTGGTGGCGAGAGACCACGAAGTCTACGAGACCGTCTGGGAGATCAGTTAACCACTTTGAATTCTTTGTTTAGAAATCTAACTAAAGACTCAAAAGAAATTTAAAGCTAGGCCGACTAAGAGCACAGAGCACCCACTAAAATGTCCCTAAAGATACAGCCAATCAAAACAACTTTCAAGTATTTCCGCTCCGGGTGATTAGGACCGGACACCAAAATACGAGAAAGTGGAAAATAAAGGGCCTTCCGAAGATAGTTCTGGGTGGAGAGGGCCCAGGGCCTATTTAGGAAGTATCAGGGAAGTTACGCTGACTCCTAACAACAGTCTGCGCCAGTGCAAGCCCCCAAGCTTCGCAAGGGTGCCCTCCAGTAGTGCTATTAGAGTGATCAACGTCGACTAGGTGCCCGGGATTCCCCTCCACAGCCACCTATGTAGTTTCCTAGGAGTGGCAACTAAGGATACCAACTCGTCACAGAAGCCAGGTGGAACGGTCTTGAGGTAAGTTCGGACAAGTAGGAGAGGGGGTATCTCTCTTCCCTGTCTTCACAGGCCCTCATGCTTAACTCCTAGATTCAGAGCTTTCCTGGTCTTCCTAACGCTATTAGATTTTATCTCTTTAATCAGACTCCTATGTTTTGACGTTTAATGCGGCCTTGGAGAGTTAACTCTCCACTCGCCTATTCCAAGGCCCTAAAATCCTAAAACTTGTTGTGTATTTAACTTAAAATAAAACAGTTCTAGTTGATTTTAATTAGCGCTTGATTTTAAGGGTTGTTCTTTAAGTCAAAGGATGGTGGAAGTGAAACTAGTGGTGTGTTTTTTGACGCAAAAAATATTAATAAAACTTAACTATATGTTTATGCACTTTGTCATTGTTTTTCGATGAAAAGTAATCTTCTACAGGGTTCAGAAGGAAACTTCTACTGAAACAAACTTTTTTTTTTCTTTCCTATTCATTCATACTTCACACTCAAAAGTTAACAAATCTATTTCATGCCGAAAGAGATGCAAATTTGTCCTAAATGCAAGACTAAATGCTTGATGCAATATTGAAAACTACTCTAACAAGAAATAAAAGTTGTTTTTGTTTATCAAATTTCCTTTTTGCCACTTACTATATTTAGATGGAATCAAAGATGGTACAATTTGTCTAAATACTAAAAGAAAAACTCAAGATAACAAAAACACTTTCATTCAGCAAAAGGAAACAAAATGAAAAGCAAGTTCAAGAAAGCAAAGACTAAAACTTTTCAAAAAGTTCACTTGAAAGTACAAACAAAAGGGTCTTTTTTGAAAATGCTTTCAACAAAAACTGCCACTTCACAATTGAAACAAGCAAGAAACACTTTTTGCAAGTTTACACCCAACAAGGAATGAAAACTCAACAAAAAACAAATGTGCTCAAAAAGGCTTTCGACAATTGAAGGCAGCAAGGAAAGCTTTGGTAACAAAGACCAAAAAAGATCAAAAAGACGGTTCCAAGAAGGTATCAAAATGACAACTTTGATGAAACAAAGAAGTAATTGGTCATAAAAATCTATTTCATTAAGCAAACAAAAAAGTCACCAAGAAACAAAGTTAAACACAAAGATTAATAACAATCTTTTCTGCTCTGATCACTCAGGGCAGCCAAGATTCCAATAAGGAAATCTTGTGTGTTTAAAGCAAAAAGATGATGACACTTGCAAACACGAAACAAGACCGAGACTCCTTATAATTAGAGAGGAGTCGGAGTAAGGACACTTGCTGTAAAACAGAGAATTGATACTGACAAAGATGACTATTTAAACTGACTGAAAGCACCAGACACATTACAGAGACAAAAAGGTTTGTAAATCCTGAAAATTGCCAAGTATACGCGACTGCATTTAGTGCAGAATGTGTGTATACGCGATTGTGTCTGAGGAAACCTGCGTATACGCGGGTTTACCTCTGACAACAAGCGTTTATACGCTTCTGTAACTAAGAAAAGCAGCGTGTATATGGTATTTCAAGAAAAATAAAAAAAGAAACTCAAGAAACTGGTAAAAATCAGAAGTCAGAAATAGACCAAACAATAAAAATAAGCCAGCAAGCTACTGAGCCCTGATAAGCTTGACAAACGCCCAACTAGGAACAACAAGAATGTTGTTCCCCGGCCGAGTCACCAGTTCTGTTGCGGGATTTTATCCCCTAAGGCTCTTGGGTGGAACCCTAGCAGACTGAAAGTTGTCTAAGTCAAGAAACATACACACACACAGCCATTATGCTAGAAAAAGATATTTCTAAGGTGAGAAGGACATACCTGAGGTCCTACGTTTGGGTAGTTACTCAAGGGTGCAAACCCTTCTTCCACGTCCTCCGCTCCTTTGCCTGCAAAAACAACAATTCCAAGGAATGCAGCCAGTATATGACAAACATTTACAATTAAAAATGATCCTTTATGTTATATAAGAAAGGAGTTAGTTATAACTTTTAGACATCCATTCTACATGAAATTCAAATATGAACATCATTAACATAAGAAAAGAAGCATTGGGAACCAAGACGTGTTTCTTTATTAGACAAATAGAATAGTACGAAAAAGAGCAATATCACCTGAACCACTTCTGCAGGCTCGAAGCTCAACCTCCTTCTGGATTCGTCCCGCCTCAAGCCTCTAGTAGGTCACCTTCCAATACTCACTCCAAGATGTCATGGCTAAAGAATGAACATCCAATCACAAGGAAACAAGGTTTTCCTGTACAAGATGGGGGAAGTGCAGAAGGCACAAGGGTCTTCAGACCTGATCAGGGGAAAAACTCAGTATAATAACCTTGCTCTATGATCTCTCCTCCCTTAGGCCTTCCCTTTGATGTCTTTTTATACCAATTCCAAAGTAAATTTTTAGTTAGGAATTGGTTGGGGACAGTTGAGGCCACGGGCACTAACAGGTGATCAGCAAGTAAAACCTGCGATCTCCGCCCGAAAATAAGGAGTTTTATATTTTTTTAAGTGTTTTAATACATATACGCGGGTTGGGTATGTATGAACCCGTGTATACACACGTTTAACTCAGGGCAATGTCGCGTCCAGGGAATAAAACACTGTTTTTTATATTTTGGACCAGGTCTGGAAGGAGGGGTTGCCCTAGGCCATGAGTGTAGCATCACAAACCATAATGGTGAGATTTGGAGCTATAACACAACAGCCACAGACTCCATTGCCCAATGGATTAATTTACCTGTAGAGAACATTTCAAAACTATCAGAAAACATCCTCCCAACCAAGCAAAAAACTAAAGAAACTTTCTTTTCATAACTAGCCTAAAATCTCCACAGAACAGAGACAAACCTTAAAGAGAGAGCCCTCTCTGATTACAGCTGGGCTAGAAGCTGTAATCCAAAGATTGGTTAGTGGTTACCCCGGCCGTATTCCCTTAGGAGTCATAGGGAACAACCTGGGTGCTAACACAAATGGCAACTCCACTGGGGAGCTCTTCAGGATTTAGAAAATACTGTATGTCTGCTAAAAATTACATTTAGAACCTGAATATCAATCAAGAAGACTTTAAATTTGTTTCTGCACCAACACTCACAACCTTAAGGAAGAGTTGATTCAGGCATCCTTTGTACTCATTTGGAGATACATAGAGCCTTTCAAAATCCTGTCCAGTCCTTGCTATATAAAATTTTCCTAAAAGACTCAAATAGACCAACTCAGAATCTGGCTCCCAAAAAGAATCTTCAGTACACTAGGTCAAATCCTGACCCAAACCCCCCTACTGTCTTTGAAAATCCTAATACAATCTCCAAAATCATCAAGAAGTAGCAAGGACCAGAAAATCTTGCTGACCTAAGTCCAGAGACAGTTCACCCCAACCCCATCTCCACTCCAATCAAGGTTCTTTTTCGTTCCACCCCTAATTCCCCTAGTTCTCCATCCACATCTCAAAGCCCTCCACCCACATCCTCATCCCCCAGACATACTCCCTTGACCAACACCCTAAGTTCTACCATACCTATTACCCCTGTGGTACCCATTGTTCCTTTTATCCCAGTTGTCCCTGTGAATCCCCCAAACCTTGTGAATATGGCTATGAGATATGCACCTCTGCAATTACCTACCAATCCTGTAGGTCTACCTCAGGATTACCAAGCCAAAATCTCATATTTTGACTCCACTGGCCCTTACTCTGCTATTTAGCATGCTAAGAGAATGCAAGATCATTTTGAGAACTATGAGATAGATGATGAGAGTGTAAGGATGAGAATTTTTGTCCAAAGCTTAACAGGTGATGTCCGAACTTGGTTCAGGTCACTTCCTACAAATACCATCACAACCCCTGATGAGCTTTACCAAGCCTTCACCAACATATGGGAGAAAAAGAAAGATCCCTTACATATACTTGGTGAATATGACATGATTAAGAGAGGTCCCCAAGAGACAGTTCTGGAGTTCTGTGCCAGGTTCAATAATGTATACAATGCAATACCCCAAAACCTAAGACCTCCCGCTGATTTGGCCTTATACAAATTCCCTGATGGATTTGACCCTGATATGGCTTATCAATTGAAAGAAAGAGCCCCTCAAACCCTTGAAGAAGCACAAAAGGTTGCTGTCACAATTGAGGCAAACCTAATTGCTAAGAGGAACAGGGCTAAATTAGAAAAAAGAGTTGCCTTTAAAGAGGAACCCTCAGCCTTTGACCAGAAATTGGATGCAATAATGTCTGGTATGAAGAGGTTGGGCGACAGGGTAGAATCTGTGGAGAGGAAATCTTCATGGGAGGCACCACCAAATAACTCTAATAGAAATCCAAACTTTAGGAGAAATCAGAACCCAAGTGTGGGCAAAGCCAATACTGATCCAGAAATAAGACCTCCATTTCAAGAAAACTATGCTGAAAAATCCACTTCAGATGAGCAAGTGGATGATACCCATATCCACCTGATGGGCCTTGATGATGAGCACCAAGTCTTCTTAAGTCAAGAAGATCATGAAGATGAAGACAGTAAACAATTCCAAACCAAGTCAGGTGAGTCATTTGACTTCAAGCAAGGCTATGACACCACTGTTTATGAAGTCCATAAAAAATACAAACTGAGAAGCAGGACTGTAAACATAACACAGCCTGGAACAACAAAGGATAGACTGCAGCCCAAGAGTGCCATAGTAACAGAATCAATGAATACAACTGATTCACTCACAAAGGAAGTAACTATTGAAGAAGTTACTGAACAAACACAGAAACCACCAGCTACATCATCTGTACAGCCCAATCCAAGCAAAAAGCCTCAAGAGGTGAATGAAAAACACAAGCCCCAAGATCAAGAAGAAAATTTGCCAAATAAAGAAAAGGTGGTCACCCACAACGCTAAGGCCCAATTTGAAAAACCCTTTGACTTGGAAGCTAAAATCGGCAAACTAAAAATAGCCATTCCTCTTGCAGAGCTAGCCAAACATGACATCTATAAACAACAGATCGAGAAGTCCCTCCAACTCACTCAAAGCAAAGACAATGTAAATGTGTTGGATGACACCCCTGAATTACTGTTTGGCCCAGAGGTTGATGGGAAAACAACAGGCACAGGAATATTACCATTTTATGTTAGCTTGCATATCCATGACAAGATATTACACAATGCAATGTTTGACTCAGGTGCCTCTCATAACCTGATGCCAAAATCTGTCATGGAAAGGCTGAATTTAGACATTACTAGGCCATACAAGGACCTGTTCTCATTTCATTCCAGCCACGTTAAATGTCTAGGCCTGATAAAAGACTTATGTGTATCCCTGGTCCAATACCCAAATAAAACAATCTTGATGGATGTTGTTGTTGCTGATATCACACCCAAGTATGGGATGTTATTATCAAGATCATGGGGGGCTAAACTTCAAGGGTCCCTTCAATTGGACATGTCATATGCTACAATTACAGTCTTTTGTCAACCCAAGAGACTATACAGAGAATCGCTCATGAAGTACATGGTCAGCACTGAGGAAAAGCCTCAAAACTTCCCCATATATGCTTTCCATTCTGACATAGGCTCATATATTCTGTTCAATGAAAATACAGGTAACACAAACAATGAAGGAAACCCTGACTTAGAAACATTGGTTGAGTCAAAAGATGGAAGTATTCTAGAGGACAAGTCAAATAATGATGAAACCAAGACACCTAAACAAGGTCAGTAGTCTAACAAACAAACTATTCCTCTAAACACAAAGCTGATCCTACCAAATGGGAAAATTGCCCTAGAAGTCAAACTAAATGAAGGACCTAAACTTGAACTCATAAGTCCAGACCATAGAGATACTATTCAACCTCCCCTAGAGCAGGAGATTCTATGGTTCCTAGAATTTGATGGATCAGTTAACAAATTAGGGGCAGGGGCTGGAGTTTGGATACATAATAAACAAAACAACCATGCAAAAGGCAGAGCCTATAGACTAAACTTCAAATGCACTAATAACATGGCTGAGTATGAAGCTCTCCTACTAGGCCTCAAATTAATACAATCCCTACAAGCCATGAAAGTATCAATCTTAGGAGACTCTGACCTAGTTATCCAACAAGTGAAAGGCAATTTTGTTACCAACGACAAAAGACTCAGGTCTTATAGGTCTGCTGTTAATGAGCTACTAGAGTCCTTCACCGAATTCCAAATCACCAAAATTCCTAGAGCTCAAAACCTTCATGCTCATAGTTTAGCCACGTTTGCAAGTACCTGCAAGCTTCCTTTTGAGCCCCATCACTGTTTCACAGCTGAAGTAAAACACAGACCATCTGTCCCAAACAATGTAAAGGACTGGCAGGTGTTTGATAATGACATACAAATAAACAATTTTCTGACTTTACAAGAAGAGTTTTCAGGTCTAAACATAGACACTGAGACATCAAGTCAATCACAAATACTTGAGACAGAAAATCAACCACAAATACGTGGTAAACACAATAACCAAGCAATATCACCCAAAACAGCTAATCAAATGCTACATCCTACAATCTTCAACCAACACAACATACAAGAAATCCAACAAGGTAAATAAGAGGATATAGCTGATTATGAAACTGAGGTGATACAATTAAAAGATAATTTTCTTCCAATAGGTTTATCTCCTTTGGAAGACATTTTTGACTCCAATGATGTTCCCAATAAACCAAAATTGCATCCCCTGAACACTACCATAGAAGAGCATAACATTGGGACAATTGAACAACCCAAAATCATAAAACTATCTGTTGCATTACCTCCTGACCAAAAGCCCAAATACATTGACCTTTTTAAAGAGTTTCAAGATGTGTTTGCGTGGAGTTATGAGGATCTAAAATCCTATGACACCTTTGTAATACAACACACTATCCCACTCAACCCAAATCAGAAGCCCTTCAAACAAAAATTGAGGAGAATCAATCCTATGCTCCTTCCAGCAATGGAACAAGAGGTACAAAAAATGTTTAAAGCAAGCATTATTGCACCAATCAGATTCTCTGACTGGATTTCAAATTTAGTCCCTACAAGGAAGAAAACTGGTGAAATTAGGCTCTGTGTTGATTTAAGAAACCTCAACCAAGTATCATTAAAAGACAACTACCCCTTACCAAGATGGATCACATCCTGCAGAGAGTAGTTGGGGCCTCAAGGATTTCCTTGCTTGATGGTTTCTCAGGTTTTAACCAGATCCTGGTTCATCCTGATGATCAGGACAAAACAACATTTACAACCCCATGGGGAACCTTTAAATATGTTAAAATGCCTTTTGGGTTGAAAAATGCAGGG
>APFE030012706.1:40420-104673 GCA_000404065.3 Pinus taeda
ATCCTTGGGCGAATTCAGAGAGGCAAGTGTCACAGGAGAAGTTTCTGGAAGATTCCATGATCATCCACCTTGCAAACTGTCTCTGCCATTTGTCTACTCTTTCCCATTGCACCCTACAGAAGGTCTTTCTAGTATGCATCACACTTTTAACACTAAGAAGGTGAGATGCATCGCACCCTCTGCACTGGGAGTCTGTATGGTCCAGTTTTGACCAGTTCTGAGCAGTTTTCCATGGAGAACTTTTGGGAGATGATGTAATCAGCTGACCTTGTTCCTTTAGGGTGTGAAGCAACACTTTTAGGGACGTAGAATCCCTTGGTTTATGGACATGTATGATTGGGGTTACACTGCCCAAAAATGTCTATAACACCCTTATAAAGGGAAATCACATTGGACCAGGGAAAAAGAGAAGACTTAAGCGGAAAGGGGAGAAACCCCTGATCACCAATCCCTGACATATCGGGTCAGAGGCAAACATGTGATATAACATAATACCCAGGCCGATGTGATATTTTGATCACCGAAATCGGTATATCAGCATCGGCGAGCGCATGGGACTTAAGGCGGGACCCCAGGCCGAGAGATATTACAATCCCCAATATTAGCATCGGCGGATCAGTGTCAGCATAGGCCATGCCATATGGAAGGACCTCGAGACTTTGCGATATGCGATTGCGACATGTCGCATCATAATATTGCATCAAAGAAACAAAAAATAGCGGGGCCTATACATGCGACTGCGGTAGCTGGACCTGATGGGATTATAAATGAAGCTTGATATATTTGAGTTCCAGAAAACAGGTTTTTTTTATGTATTACACATTTTCATTAAATAAATGAAATACAAAGGGAATGCACCCAATGCAATGAATCCAAACCCTAAAGGGTTTATAAATGCAAATGTATATTGTTTGAAGTCTACCATAAAGCCATTCGATGGTATTTTCCGTGTTTTAATGTATTTTTACAAATACAAAGGAAATTCAAATTGGGTGATATAACAGAACTTAAAGGGTTTTTATACGTAGTGAGATGTGTTTTAATTTTCGTAACAAGTGGGATTTCAAGCGGGCTGTAGGTGGTAAGTGGTATTGGCCAAGCTTCGCCTGAGCCCATACACTGGCCGCCACGTGACTAGGTGTCGGAGAGAGAAAACCATCCTTTTTAGACGGGTAATCTCCATGCACGTTAGGCTCCTGAAATCAATAATAATCATTGATCAACAATCACTTGCGATCACGCCCAAAGATGGATCCAAAGGGAATATAGGGAAAAATTAATGATTTTTGAAGTCCAATAGACTGCATTTGGGCGTATTATCCCGTGTTTTAGTGTATTTCTCTGTATAAATAGAGAATGACTATTTTGAGGATATCAAAGGCACCAATGGTCCTTCCATTACAGAACAGGTGGCCACCATCACTGAAGGAATTTAGCAATGATTGTTAATGCTTAGAGGGGGATTTGAGTGGACAGAGGCTAGGAGCCAGAGATCCGAGAAGAAGAAAATGAATAGAAAATGCCAATTGGCTTAAAAGCCACAAAATGACATTGATAGAAAAGGGAGTGCTGAGGCAGGAGCATAGAAAGCTAAGCCAAAGCAAGATGCAGAGGCAAATAGAGCCAGAGCCAAGAGCCAGAGTGAGAGCTTCAAGAGCCAGGGATAAAATGGTGTCTAAACCCATTGTTTTTTTGTAGTGTAGTTGAGCCAAGAGCTTGTAAAAGGACTTTTCCATAATCTTAGAGAGCCTAGTTGAGTTGACTAGAACCCATTGAGACATAGCCCAAGAGTTTTGGGTGAACTCCTATATAAATTGCTGCCTTATGTGTGTTGTTTTATTGCTGCATTATATATACTACTTTAGTTGCGATTAAATCCGTTCAAGAAAATAGACTTAAAACACATAAATAGTCAACAATAAACATAAGCATACACCTTATTTCAAGCACATATTTAATCCTGTATTGGTTAATCATAAAGACTTGGAAATATTTAAAGCTTTGGAAGTGGGAGAGGTTTCTGAAAATTAGCCAAGAAGCCTAAGTGCCCCATTTTTATATCAGGTGGCATCAGAGCTTGAGATTGGTTAAGCTCACCTTTAAAAGAAGGTTATATTAGAATGCTTGATTGACAGAGTGATGAGGAGCTCAAGACCAAGTGTCGAAAAAATGCTAAAAAATGAAAGTGCTCAGAACTAGTTTAAACATGAACGATTGGATAGGTCTAGTCTTCCCAATTACGACACCACAAATGGTTCAAAAAATGGACTCTGTATGTAGAAGTTATTCAAATTTTAAAATCACCTAATATCCTCCATTTTTTGAATTAAAAAAAAAAAAATTAAAACAAAATATTCCAGGAATATTCCATTTCCGGCAACCAATAGAATTCTGCCACATGGCAAGCTTAGAGGCCACCATGTGGCTTAGGTGACACCAGCATAGGGGTTGGGCGCATATTAAAATTTTTGTATGGCAAACTTGTGGATTGAATTTTTGGTCACAAACCTTCGCCTTTACCATTACACCATGTTGGTATTACTTGACAAATGTTCAGTTCGGGTTTAACTTAAGGTTTAATTCCACCAACCAAACACTCAATTAACCCGCCTCTAATGGTCACATGTGACCATGTACACTTGAAATTTAATGTAACTTCAATTTGACTGGTGGAAAACTTGGTGGAGCGCCATCTTTTTCAAACTCGCCATCTTTGGCGGACTTATCTAGCAGTTAGCCAGACCTGACTAGAGTTATTCTAGGCCAGACTGGCAGTTCATGAATATTCCATAGCTTTGGCTAGGAGAGGCCTTTTGAGGTGATGGTTTTTTATTTTATTTTTGGGCTCTTTAACATTTTGAATCCACTGGCATAGGTTTCACAACCAACAGAGGTTGTTTGTATGTGATTTTTCTTTGGGGAAGTTCCAGGAGCCACGAGGGCCATATTAGTTTGGGAGCTACATTGGGATGTGTGTAGCCATTGATTGTGAAAGGATGGTCATTTCTGATTTTATTTTGTGTTCTGAGTCCATTTCTATAGCTCCTTTTTCCTGTTGAGGCATTCTTCACCTCCAATTTCTTCAGGGAAGCTTTCAGGGCCACTAGGGCCAATCCTGTGCTTGATTTGTTTGGGGTTGTATTCATCTATTTTTGGTGATTCAAAATCCTACTTCTGTTGTCTTCGACCTTCTGATTCCATTGGTAGAGGTTTCAGAACCATTGGAGGTCATCTTCACCTCGAATTTCTTCATAGAAGTTTAAAGAGCCACTAGGGCCATTTGGAGAAAGTACTATTTAAGGTACAATTTCACTGTTTAGTGGTTGGGGAAGATCATTCTTAGTTGTTTCCTATCTTTTGATTATGATTTTACAGTCATATTTTCCTTTAGAGGTAATTATTTACTTGTATTAGCCTTTGTAGCTTTCTTCATACAAGAGGACAAGTCCATTTTGGAAGATTTGGTCCAGTAGATGTAGCCCAGGAGGGGTGAACTGCTTCATCATATTTGTGTCAATATTTGCTAAAGATATAATGCTAAACAAATATAATATAATGTGTTAAACAACAAATTTAAATAGCTTGCCTCCACACATAAACACCTATACAGTTGTTCAAAACTCTTTGTTTATTTCCGTAAGACATGGAGTTTCAATCAAGATCATTTTAATTATATTTGAGTGTTACTTCTATTATTTCTTTAGGTAGAGTCTGTAGAGGGTTAGGTAGCTTCTGGATCTCATCCTCTCTTTAGGGGTGACATATATGGTAAATGCCCCTATAGTCTATCTCTATATTAGAAATATGAAGTTCTCACATTTTCAGAGTTAACCTTGGAGTTGTTTGCATGTTTGAAATGATTGGAAATGGATCCCTTGCACCCTTTATTCAAGTACATTCCATTCTTAGATCAAATGGTATCAGAGCAGATTTTTGTTGTTTATATGCTCTAGGAAAAGTTATATAAAATATAGGCAGAGTCTGAAGCAAGCCAGGAAGCCTTTGAACCCCTTTTGTTATACAATTGCATAGTAGATAAATGCTACTTCAATCAATCTCTGGTTTAGTTTATATTTTGAGCATTTGTGCAATCAACCTTGATTGTTTTATTGTGTGCATGAGTTTGCTTGAGCTCATTTTAGGATAGCTCGTGTCAACCCTCTCCAAGAGTTGAAGGAATTTGGTCAACAACTTGTCATTGTTGAAAGCTTTGAGAACTCTGTTTGAAGTTCCTTTTGTTATTTGACCATTTCAATCATGTCAATTTCTTGTACAAGTGAAGTTTCCTCATTCACAAAACTCTTCAGTAATGACATGAAAGAAGATTTCATTAAGGTGAAGGACATGGTACAGATTCTCCTTGAGGATCAAAGGGAAAGTGCTCAGCTTCGTGCACAATTGTTGGCTATGCAGGAAGATAAGGAAATAATTCTCCAAAGACCACATGACATGGAGAAATAACTCTTGCAAGCTCAAGAAGCTTTGTCCAAGAAAATACATGTTCTTTAGGATGTAAATCATGAGGTAAATCATTCAAATTTGTCTTCAGTTTCCTTTATTGAAAAGTGTGTTGGGTCTTTTGAAAGGCATACAAGAGGTATAGGGTCCAAATTGGTGTTGAAAATGGGGTATCAAGAAGGCCAAGGTTTGGGCAAGCATGCACAAGTCATTGTTGAGCCTATTTGTGTTGTGGCGTGACCCAAGAATGTTGGTCTTGGATATGAGCAGTCTAATGGTGAAACTTGATCACATGCATTCAAGAATGTGATGCAAATTTGAAGAGAATATTTCTACCAAGTTCTCAATTGCATCAATGTCATGATGGATATCTTCCTTACCATTGTTTGAAGCCTTTGTTGCAGCAAGAATATGGTAGACATGCATCTTATGGCAAGCATGCAATTTTAGGCAGTTTTCAAGACAAGAACGATGAAGTTAGTTTGCAATTGAAAGTTGGAGCCTCTACTAGTTCATCTCCTCATGCAGGAAAAAAAGATGAACATGCAAAGTAGCACAAGAGGTATAAATCTTCTCATGATCCATTTGATTGTGTTTCTACAAGGCATGATAATTTTACATGCTTTAATGGAAGAAAGATTTGTTGTCCTTATTGTGGTCAATTTAACCATCATGTTTCGAGATGCTGGATGAGAAAGAAAACACATAGGAAGCAGATGAAGCATAGACTTTCTTCAAAAAAGGTGCATAAGATTTGCACTTTTTGCCAAAAGAGGGGATATGTTGTCTCTCATTGTTGGACTTGACATCCAACTCGTCCTCTTACACACATACAGCAAGAGGACAAAAACATTGGCGAAGGTGAAACCACAGATGCCATTATTGATGTGAAAAGGGAAGTTTCACATGAGGAAGAATTGTAGCAGCAGAAATCGCCATGGAAGTGGTTTGGTGAGAAGTGGATGAAATTCTTGACACAGTAAGATGTACTCCTTTTGTACATATGCAAACTTTGTATGTATCATGTTTTTTACGTTGTTGCGAAATTTCGCTATGGAGGTAAAAGATGAGTATGGTACTCACTATTATTGCAACAATGTCTTTCATTTTAATTCTTTGTCACCCACATGTTGTTTTTTGGGTTGATGTACTTGTTGGTATTTGAAAAGAAGAGTTGAAGTTGCACCTGTACATAGAGGTTGTAGGTGTATTTGTCGAATTGTATATAGTTCATTATACATGATACATGCATATGTGTTTGTAAATGTATCTTGTTGTTGGTCGACTAGTGTCACTTGTGAGCACACTTTTTACATTGTCAATTGTGTCACACAATGCTTATCGACTTGTGTTGATTGTGGCGCATCTTGATTATCAACTTGTGTCAATTGTGTTGCATATGTTTTGTCCACTTGTGTCGGTTGTGTACACACTTGCTACATTTATAGTTGAGTCCAATTTTCAGCACATTTCAGGTCAACTTATCATTGATAATAGTCTTGTTGCACAAGGTACCTTTGGTGTCATTTAGTGCAGGGAACGAAATTGGTGCAAAGTAGTGCACAATTCCATGAGCTGGAAAAGCATGCAATCAAAGAGGCCTCAAATTTCAGCATGGGTCTCTACTTGGTTCATTATGGTTTGCTTACTTTTATTGTTTGTGAATAGAACCATTGTACTTATTTTTGGAGAAGTTTTTGTAGCACGTATCCCAAGATTTTGGGATGATCATTTGCATTAATTTCAGCATGCTACAGCCAGTACGAGCATTCTTATACAACTACTTTATTTTTGGAATTTTGTTTTGGGTATTGGCCTAAGTCACCTTCAGTTTTCCTTCTGGAGAAGGAGGTGTCATTAATGGGCATAGTGACAGTTGGCAAGCCCACATGTTTAGTGGAAGATTTTAGCTCATACATCAGCAAGTGTTGTTGCTGGTTTCTGCAATGTTCATATTTGTCTGGTGAGAAAACTTGGTTGGGATTCGACAAGTACTTGGCTTATTCAACAAAAATTCGCCATGATGACAATTGGCAAGGCACGAGATTTTAGTTATCTTTCTGCTCATTTGGATGAATAGAAGAGGATGTTTTTGTTCTCTCATTTGTTGTACAATTTAGTTCAGAGTTTTTAGTAAGCTTTTGGGGTCCAAAAGCCTCTCATTTAGGAGGTGTGATCAGGAGCTCAAGGCCAAGTGTCGAAAAATGCTCAAAAATGAAAGTGCTCGGAACTAGTTCAAACCTAAATGGCTTGATAGGTCTCGTCTTCCTTATTTCGCTGTCGTGAACAGTTCAAAAAATGGACTCCGTATGCAGAAGTTATTCCAATTTTAAAATTGCCAAATATCCTCCATTTTTTGAATTTTTAAGAAAAAAATTAAAACAGAATATTCCATTTCTGGCAGCCAATAGAATTCCACCACGTGGCCTAGGTGATGCTAGCATATGAGTTGGGTGCATATTAGAAATTTCGTATGGCAAACTTGTGGATTGAACCTGTGATCTGTTGGTCACAAACCTCCGCCTTTACCATTACACCACATTGGTATTACTTGACAAATGTTGAGTTCAGATTTAACTTAAGGTTTAATTCTGCTGACCAAATAGTCAGTTAACCCACCTCTAATGGTCACATGTGACCACGTACACTTGAAATTTAATGTAATTGCAATTTGACTGGCAGAAAAATTGGTGGGGCACCATTTTTGGTGGACTCGCCATCTTTGGCAGAGTTATCTGGCAGTTAGCAAGACTTGGCTGGAGTTATTCTAGGCCAGACTAGTAGTCCATGAATATGCCATAACTTTGTCTAGGAGAGGTCTTTTGACGAGAATATTCTTTTTTATATTTTTGGGCTCTTCGACATTCTAAATCCATTGGCATAGGTTTCACAGCCAACAAAGGTCATTTGCAGGTGATTTTTCTTCGGGGAAGTTCCAGGAGAAACGAGGGCCATATCAATTTGGGAGCTGCATTGGGATGTGTGTAGCCCTTGAATGTGAAACAACAGTCATTTCTGACTATATTCTTTGTTTTGAGTCCATTTCTACATCTCTTTTTTCCTGTGGAGGCATTATTCACCTCGAATTTCTTCAGGGAAGCTTTCAGGGCCACTAGGGCCATTCCAGTATTTGAGTTGTTTGGGGGTTGTATTCATCTATTTTTAGTGATTCAAAAGTCTATTTCTACTGCCTTCGAGCTTCTGAGTCCATTGGCAGAGGTTTCAGAACAATTGGAGGTCATCTCCACCTCAAATTTCTTCATTGGAGTTTAAATAACCACTAGGGCCATTTGGAGAAAGTATTTTTTAAGGTACAATTTCACTATTTAGTGCTTGGGGAAGAGCATTCTTAGCTGTTTCCTATCTTCTGATTTTGTTCTTACAGTCAGATTTGCCTTCTGAGGCACTTATTTACTTGTATTAGCCTTTGCAGCTTTCTTAATGCAAGAGGACAAGCCCATTTTGGGAGGCTTGGTCCAGCAGATGTAGCCTAGGAGGGGTGAACTACTTCATCATCTTTGTGTCATTATTTGTTGAAGATATCATGCTAAACAAATCTGATATAATGTGTTAAATTTTTTTTTAAATAACTTACCTCCATACATAAACACCTATACAACTGTTCAAAACTCTTTGTTTATTTCTGCAAGACATGGAGCTTCAAGCAAGATCATTTGAATTATATCTGAATGTTACTTTTATTATTTATTTAGGAAGAGTCTGTAGAGGGCTAGGTAGCTTCTGAATCTCATCCTCTCTTTAGGGGTGACATATCCAGTAAATGCCCCTACAGTCTATCTTTGTATTAGAAATACGAAGTTCTCACATTTTCAGAGTTATCCTTGGAGTTGTTTGCACATTTAAAATTATTGGAAATGGATCCCTTGCACCCTTTATTCAAGTACATTCCATTCATAGATCGCAGAGAAAATATTGCTTGTCTCAAAGGTATGTAAACAGTCAAAGGTTGATTGTATGTTTGTTGCCAGTTGACTATTGTTTGAGTTTGCAGAGGTGAAGGGAAAGGTGTTGATAGCTCAGTCCAGGAAGGACAAGAAGGAAGAAGGGCTGAAGGCATTCTTTTATTCAAAAGGACCTCAAAGTAATCCTTGAAGCACAAGAGTTTTGTTGCAAAAGGTTGCTTAATAAAGCAATTTATTATTCTTGTTTGAAGTTCTTTTGTTCATTGGTATAATGACAACTTTTACAAGTGAATCCTCAAATTCCTCTTTCATCACAAGACTCTATGATGGATACTTTAAGCAAGACTTTTTCATCATGATGGACAAGGTGAGAGAAATGTATGAAGATGGAAGGAAGAGTAGCATAATTAGAGAGCAATTGAATTCCATGAAGGAAGAGAAACAGTTACTTTTCGACAGACTGCAGGAAATGGAGAGGCAACTTCATATTGCAAATATGAACCTAAAAGGGATGCATGAGTTGGAGTCACAAATCTTTGTTGCCAAAGAAGCCTTGGTCAATTATCATCTTGAAGAAGAGGTAAGCCATTATAGTTTGTCTTCAAATTCCTCTAAGAATTCTTATATTGGTTCTTTCGAAAAACATACCAACGACATAGGTTCCAGACTAATGTCCAAGATGGGCTATGAAGCGAAAGGCTTGGGTAGACATGCACAAGGTATAGTTGAGCCACTAATAATTGAGGAAAGGCCTAAGTATTTGGGTCTTGGCTATGGAAAAGCTAATGGAGAATGTTCCAAAGCTGCCATGAAGACCATTAAAATAGCTCCAAGAAGAAGTTGCATTGCAGGTCTTCAAAAGTGTGAAGGTTGTATTCAGGAGGAATGCAATAGCTTGAAACATCATTTGCAGGATGCAGGTGTTCAGAAGCACATAGTTGAACCAGAGAGTTGGGGAGACTCTAACAACCTTGAAGATATTGATGGGTTCCAAAGGGAGCCACTTCTTCATTTGTTTCATCTCCTCATGAAGGCAATAAAGGTGAAAGAGAAAGGTATAAATCTGGTTCTAATCATCTTCCTTTTGATTTTGTAAAGCATGATAAATTTCCACACAAGCATGGGAATAGAATTGCATGTTCCTTTTGTGGTTTGGATAACCATCATGTTTCTAGATGTCAGAAGAGAATGGCCACATACAAGAAAATTTTGAAGGAAAAGAAGAAAAAATCGAAAGGTCCATTGGACAAGGCAAATCATGTTGTTAAGAGGATGCACATGTGTTGCACTTACTACCATACGCAAGGGCATCTTGCTGAAAGATGTTGGACTCTTAATCCAACAATGCTTCCATAAAATTTGAAGAAATTGGAAAGAAAAGATGGAAAAAATGGAAATGAATATTCCATGATTGATGTGTCTTAGGATGATTCACATGTTGATGCTGATGTGCAGAGAAAGGTATTACCTTTGAAAGGGATTTGTGAGAAATGGCTAGAGTTATTATCCAATTAAGGTTGCATCTATTTGATTTTCTTTGTTAATGAGATGCAAGTTGCAGGTTATTACCAAGAAGGTGAATGGATAAATTGAGTAGGAGACTCACTTTATTGCTCTACCATTATATTTCATTTCAGCTTTGAAAGTATAGTGTACTTAAGTGAGAGTTGAAGGATGAAATGCATGCATCAACATGATGTGCATGGACACATGGATGTTGATGTTTTCCCTAATTTTGAGCATGTATTTGTAATTAACTTGTAGGGTTGATTGATTTGTTGTAAACATGCATGTAATGCAATGTTGACTTGAGAAAAGTTGATTGGTCTCTAAGATGGAGATAGTGATGAACTATTTCATCTTTTGAAAAGAGTCCTAAGGGTCCTTTTCTGCATGCTTGACTTGAAGGGTCATTTGTTTTAAAGGAATGTTTTGTGGGCTTGTTGTCTAGTCCATCATTTGTATACATATGTAAGACATGGAGGTGTTCAAAAGATGTGAAATATGTCTCTTTTGTTGAAGCAGGAGTTTATTCCATCCGGTTGTTGTCAGCTTGTCAAACAGGTACAAATGAAATTTTTGTGGAGTAGGTGTACTTCACATTTGTTTGAGCGACCTTGGATCAATGATCAAGGCAGAGAAGTTCAAACTACCTTCTATGACAATCTAAGCAAGAGTTCTGCAGGAAGGAAAAGAGGAAGGCATCTCCTCCCAGGAGGACCAACATATCCAGGAAGGAAAGTGGTCAAAGGCTTTCGTTCAGAGGCACTATGCAAGGCAAGTGTATGTAGGCTGGAAGAAGAGGGTGTTGTTACTCTTAGGTACTATTCATATCAGTATATTAGTCTTTTGGAGACCAAAATTTATTTTAGTGGGAAGACGTTATCCAAAATGGACTTTGGATAGACTCCTAAGTCTAAGTGTTCCTCACTGAGTAAAATGAAAGTCCAAGCAAGTTCCTAGAAATAGCCCCATTACAGAGACCTTTTCATTCTGATTCTACTGCAACTTGAATGGAAAAAATGGACTTAGAATGCAGAAGTTATCACAGAAATAAGATGCCCTATGTTCTTTAGAAAAAGAGGAAAAATCCTCTAAAATGGGCAAAAAAACTCTTATAAAGGGAAATTGCATCAGACCAGGACAAAAGAGCAGACTTAAGAAGAAAGGGGAGAATCCCTCGATCACCGATCCCCAAAATATTGGGTCAGAGGAAAACATGTGATATAACAGAAGACCCAGGCTGATGTGATAGTTTGGTCACCGAAATCGTCAGATCGACATAGGTGAGGGCATGGGACTTAAGGCAAGACCCCCGGCTGAACGATATTGATATTGCTGATATCGACGTCAATAGATCGACGTCGGCATAGGCCATGCCATATGGAAGGACCTCGGGACTTTGCGATATGCGATTGTGACATGTCGCATCACAATATCGCATCGGAGCAACACAAAGGAGTGGGGCCGATACATGCGACTACGATAGCGGGAACCGACGGGATTATAGATGCAGCTTAATACATTTGAGTTCACGAAAATGGGTTTTTCTATGTATTACACATTTTCGTTAAAGAAATGAAATACAAAGGGAATGGGCCTGATGCGATGAATTTGGACCCGAAAGGGTTTATAAATGGAAATGTATATTGTTTGAAGTTTGCCATAAACCCATTTGATTGTATTTTCAGTGTTTTAATGTATTTTTACAAATACAAAGGAAATGGGAATTGGGCAATATAATGGACCCGAAAAGGTTTTTATATGCAGCGAGATGTTTTTGAAGTTATGTAACAAGCGGGATTGCAGTTCGGCCATAGGCGGTAAGTGGTATTGGCTGGGCTCTACTTGAGCCCATAAACTGGTCGCCTTGTGGTTAGGCATTGGAGAGTGAAAAACACCCTTTTCGGGTAGGTAATCTCCGTGTGTGTTAGCCACTTGAAATCAATAATAATTGTTGATTAACAATCACTTGAGATCATGCCCAAAGATGGATCCAAAGGGAACATAGGGTGGAATTAATGAATTTTGAAGTCTGATAGACTACGTTTGGGCAGATTTTCCCTTGTTTTAGTGTATTTCTTTATGTAAACAAATAATGACAATTCTGAGGATATAAAAGGTGTTAGTGGTCATTTTGTTACAGAACAGGTGGCCACCATCCCTGAAGGCATTTAGCAATGATTGCTAATGCTCAGAGGGGGATTTGAGTAGATAGAGGCTAGGAAATAGAGAGCCCAGAAGAGGAAAATGAACAGAGAATGCTCATTGGCTTAAAAGCCACAGAATGATAGAGACAGAAAAGGGAATGCTGAGACAAGAGCACAAAAAGTTGAGCCAAAGCAAGAAGTAGAGGAAAAGAGAGCCAGAGCGAAGAGCTAGAGCCGAGAGCAAGAGTGAGAGCTTCAAGAGCTAGGGATAAAATGGTGTCTAAACCCATTGTTTCCATGTAAAACAATGGAGTTGAGCCAACAAATTGTAAAAGGACTTTTCTGTAATCCTAGAGAGCCTAGTTGAGTTGACTAGAGCTCATGGAGATGTAGTCGAAGAGTTTTTGGTGAAATCCTAATTAAATTGTTGCCTTATGTGTGTTGTTTTATTTCTGCATTATATCTACTACTTCAGTTGTTGTTAAATATGTTCGAGCAAATAGACTTAAAAACACATAAATAGTCAACAATAAACATAATCATACACCTTATTTCAAGAAAATATTTAATTTCGCATTTGTTAATCATAAAGACTTGGAAATATTTAAAGCTTTGGAAGTGGGAGAGATTTCTAAAAAGTAGCCAGGAAGCCTAAGTGCCCCATTTTTAGATCATCATCCAACTCGTATGCTAACATGTGCATGGTATTCTTGGGTGCGATTGAACCCACAACACACTGATGCATAATGTATGTGCTAATATTCGAGTGTGTGTTGGTGGTTGTGTGCATCAACTTGTCAAAGTACATGTTCAACTCGAGTTGGACATGCTTCTTGTCTTCGCCTTGGTGAGTGTTTTGAATGGGTTGGATTGCATGCATGCACACAATGACGTGTGTGCTACTGAATCCCTTGCATGCGATTAACAACATTGCTCACCATGTCTTCTCCATGTCAGCTACTGGGATGGATCTTTAACTTGTACGGGTGCAGTTTCATCCGTGGGTGCATGTTGCACCCACTCTTGTTCCTGTTCCTATTGCAACTCATTCTTCTACTTGTGCAGCTTCATGTTCTTCACGAGTTGTTGCTTTAGCACATGCAACTCCTTCATAGTCTGAGTCTCCAAAGTTGCTTTCATTATGAGTGGATCTGCTTGATCTTGCAACTTTGTTCTGCCTCTGTGTTGTCAACCACCTTCCTCTTGCATTCATTTCATTCATTGTGTTCATTGTGTTCATTGGGTTTGATGCGTTTGTTGCATTCAGTATGCATCCTTTAGTTGTTGTTCATGATGTTGCTTGCTAGATGCTGCTATTTTCATATCTTGATGTCCTTGTCTACAAACAACTTGATGTCTTCATGAGTCTGCAAGCTCATAGACACTTGATTGACTACATCTCCAGGTGTGCTCTAAACGGTGCCTTCAACTCTGCTCTCTTGCAAACCATTGTACCTACACTACTGAGAGGCAAATGAGAACTTCCAATAACTGGGGACATGGCAACACCCATGGCAAGAAATCTGTGAGTCAGAAACCAAAATGAACTTGAGAACTGACTTATAACATACTTGTGCGACTGATCATGAAGGTTGCATAGGTTCGCCCAGGAGGATGAGAGATCGACTATTGGAATTGTGCAATGCATAGTCTAGTCTCACTGTTGACTTTCGAGATTGTGCAATGTTCAATCTCAACTTGTAATGGTTGCAGGCTCAATGACTGCATTGTGCATTTTTCTTGGCCAGTGGCCACTATCCCTCAGGATTTTGCAAAGTAGGCCTAGGGAATAGTTTCTAGGCAGAAATGCACATTTCTAGGGAGGAAGGCAGAGCCTTCCATCTCAGGATTGCATAATGTTGTCTTGGTGAGTCTCTTGGTCAGGCAGGGTCAGAGTTGAGGTTGGTGAGACTCGCCGACAAGAAACTGAAAGTGAATGTGTTATAGACATATTTAGGTACTGCAACCCCAATCACATATGTCGATAAACCAAGGGCTCTTAAACCCCTAAAACTATTATTTCACACCTTAAAGGATCATGGTCAACTGATTACATCATTTCCCATAATTTCCCCTTGAAAAAACACTAAGAACTAGCCACAACTGGACCGTACAGACTGCTCCATGCTTAGGGTATGATGCATACTTGCTGCTACACTAGCCAAGTGTGATGCATACTGGAAGGGCCTTCTGTGGGGTGCGATGGGAGAGAGTAAACCTCTCTGAATTCGCCCAGGGATGAGTATGAGATCAATGAAATCTCCAAGTGGAACCAAGAACTATTAGTGAAATGACACTAATCAAAAACCAAGAAGCTAAATCACCCCTCTGCAAATATCTATAAATGGATCCCTCAGCATAGACATCTATAGGCTAGAATTTTGTAATTTGTAAGGAAGTGTTGTTGGTTTCTCTTTGAGAATAGACATTGTATTGTTGGGTGATTTTTCTTTTCATGAGGTGAAGAGGGCCTTCATGCTGGGAGAATGATGCTCGATCAGACAACTGGGTTATAATTCTCTCTTCTATTTCTACTATCAATAAAGTTCTTTGAGTTTTCCTCCATATAATCATGTATTTGTGAATCTCGTTATTTGTAAATGCAATTGTATGGTTAATGTATTTTTGATTCTACATTGTTTATGATATCATAGATCAAGATGATTTGATGGTGTTTTGTTGCTTTGCCTCTACAGGTATTCTCTAAAGTGGGACAAGTAGGAGAAGAGTGGCAAGCTCTATCAAGGGAGAGAGGAAACAAGCAAGGAGCCAAGAGAAAGATAAAGGTTGGTCCTCTTTGTTTCTCTCTTATCTATCATACATATAGGAAATCTTGAAGCACTTTGAATTGTTTGTTTCTAAGATAGCTACCTATCTTAGTGGGACTAACAGATTGAAAAGACACTAGTTTTCCCAGAAACAAAATGGTGACTCCACTTCGGAATGAATAGTTTGTTTTTTTGTTATTGTTGTTTGCTTTATAAACTACAGACGGAGCCTGAAGTTAAGCCAGCTAGCCTTCGAACTGCTCTTGCTATGAAAGTGCAAAGTAGATCAACACTGCTTTAGTCAATCTCCGGGTTGCTTTATGAACTGAACATTTGACTTGGAAACATCTTAAGTGCCCTTGTGGTAGCTCAATAACCTCATAAGATCATACCCCCATGCTTTGTTTTTATTGTCTATCATACCTCAGCCTAAATCACTGAAGTTATTTGTAAATTTTGAGTGAAACCCAAACTCAGTTTCATTCTCTGGTCCATCGCACTGTCTGTAATTGGAAGCCTATATGAATCACACCTCCCATGTGTTGCAGGTGAGATGCATCCCTGTTTCCCTTAAGGACAGGTGCAATGACTGAATGATACTATTTCTCTCTCTAGAATTTGGTTTTTTCCTCCTTGTTTTCTGCTCTATTCAGTAGTTTTGCTGCTTATGATCAATATATCATTGCTGAAGCCATCTTCCTTTACATTATTCAGCCTCCATTGCTTAGGATTTATGAATGTTTTTTAGGTATTTTTCATCATTTATAGTCCTCCTTTGTCTAAAGTAGCTTTATCGAACTATCGTTTTTGATACAAAGAAGTGTCGTAACTGTCATTGTGAGTAAAAAAGAAGAGTGTCGTAAAGTCTTCCTCCTATAGATAGTCGATTGTACTTTTGCCATTATATTTGATTTGAATTGTCAATATTTGAAGTGTCAAAAGCAGTTTTGCATTCGAAATTGAAAGTGTCATCTTAGTCTTCCTTTCATTTAGAAAAGAAATCATTGAAGTGTCGCTTTGAAGAATAGTTTAGATCTGTACTTAGTTTTCCTTTTTGGCACTCTCACATTAAGGAAATGGAAAAACAAATACATGCATGTGCATTTGCATTTAGACTGCATGCGGAAGATGATTTAGGAAAAGTGCATTTGGTGTGTGCTCTCTGCTCTTTGTTGAAAGAATAGTACTCTTCTTTCCTTAGTAGCTAGGACTTTCATTGCTAAAAGAAAACAAACGACTGTTTATCATTTTAGATTGCATATTTAGGAATTTTACATCTACATCACGTGGTGAACCTTGAAGGGAAAAATTCTAAAAATATCAACTCTAAAATAAACCTCAATGAACATAAAAATGCTTTGGAACATAACACAACACATCTAGAGGTCTAGGCTAGAGACGTATTTCAGCATCGTAAAAACTAGTAACTATCGTTTTCATCGAAGGTTGGGTGATTCCTCCTCTTTGATACAACAATTTCCAGTACGGACTTATGCTCCCCGTATCGTCGAGTATATATTGGGAGACCACATTAGGCTGATATCCTTTATCCTTAGGAAGCCGTGTCTGCCGCCCTACCGATTGCAATGCATTGAACACAGCATTCGGGAAGATTGACTGTCATACGTAAAATCCTTGATAATTTCTATTTAATTTTCCACCAAGGTTTATATTGTAGTTTTACGATTGGTTTGGTTATCCCTCTTTCTAGATTTCCAGAGTAGTCACTTTCGTTCCTTTTAGACTCCTTAAAAGAAAAGGTCCATCTGAGCACTTGTGACTTTAGGCTCATTAAAAATCGAAGGTGACTAGAGTCACCTTTAGCTCTTTCTAGACTCTTAAAAATTGAAAAGAAAAGTTGTGCCAAAGCATCATAAAAGCTATTTAATTCAGAATAAAATCCCTATTCCTTTCTTGATCTTAGGTTGCGGTAATGGAGTCCACCAATCAAGGATTTCCCCTTGAGGGAATCCTAGTCCTTTCTCTTATTGGGGAGATATTGGTGCTCCATATATGGCTACATTGTCCCTTCCATGAATCACAATTGGTCTCCCAGTATGGCTATTCTCAACCTCTATCATTCAAAACACCGTGATTCCTTAGTAATTGAATCAACAACTAGATGATACTAGAGTTGTTCCCTCACCTCCTACTTCATTTGTTTCTCCCTGTCCTTCTTCCTCTTCACTTGGTGAAACTAGTGATGCTAAAAACCAAGTAATTGAGAAGAAGAAGAAAGGGAAGGAGAAGAAGAAGAAAAAGTCAGTCAAGCAAGCGGGCAACCATGCATCATCCAGTGAAAATCTGCACACCGAACTTTCAAAACCCAAATATGCATGCATAATTTGCAAAGGAAACCACTTTCATCAAGATTGTCCTTGCATTCTGCGGATCTTGAGAGACTGGTCTCCCCGCTTGCACCATCCGATGTCATCAACCTCTGTCGATCATGTTGAAAGCACACCATCGACTAGTGAAAATGAAGTCAATTGACAAAAAGGAAAGTTCATATTTCCTTGTAGGTTGTGTGAAGGTGATCATGCCCTTCACCATTTTCCTTTTCTGGGTGAAGCCAAAATTGTCTTGGATAACCATCTTGGATTACCGCAGTGACTTCCACCTAGATATAACAAACTCTTGCCAAGTCCATCACTAGTTAGGGATCCTTCCTAGGTTGCCTATAACTTTGAGAAGGAAAATTATTCACTTGAATGTGATGGTGGTCCAAGGGCCACTAGATTACAATCTAATCCTTGAGCGTGACTACATTTACAGCATCGGAGCTATTGTTTCTACACTCTTTCAAGTTATGTGTTTCTCGCATGAAGGTAGAATGGTGCAACTTATCGATCATCTTTCATTTCCCGGTTCAAACACAACAACGAGTCAAGCATCATCCCTAAATGGTCTCTTTACGTAAATAATGTCTCTTCAACCTCCAGTTCATCCACCTAATTACTGCGAGTAGTTCAGTGAATGTAATGAAGCTTAGGGGGTATGTACCTTAGTCTGCATCGACAGGTGAACCTAGCTGAAAAAATGGATTTTCTTGTAGGTTATATGACCGGTTTGAAACACCATGTCCGTGTAGGATATGGGATTAGTTTGAAACATTTATCTCCTCACACGTAATGTGATTGGAAGCTCACACCATTCACCTTTGTCTATTTCAATGGACTGAGCCAAGGAAGTGTCTTGTTTGCTCCGCAAACGAAACAATCATGCTTGAACTTCCATAAGGTAACCTGGAAATTTTCATTTTCTCAACACCTGGGGGCATGCAAGCCTTTTTATGCAAGTGAAAAGCGACTAGTTTCATTCTAGCCTTGTAGTGTTTTAGATTAGCTTTTAGTTCAACTGCTTAGGTTAGGTGATTGGTTTGATCCACCATTCAACTTTGTCAGTGGTGCGCAGGCAAAGTAAAGGAAATGTTTTATCTGGGCGAAATACAAAACTATCCTACCTAACCTTAGTAGTTCTTTAGCTATTAGTGTAGTTAGCTCTATAGTTTGGTCATTTCTAGCCTGCATAAAAAGGCAATGAGCAAAGGTTCGCATGGTGCAAGCTCACTAAAAAATGAACATACTAATGAGAGACATCTTTAAAATGACTGGAATGAGAAACATTTCGCATGGTGCAAACTCACTAAAAAATGAACCTACTAATGAGAGACATCTGTAAAACAACTAGCATGAGCAATGTTTCCTCAAGGTTGAAGCTCATTAAAAAATAAACAAGCTACTGAGCATGGTTTCTTCTGATTCAAGCTCATTAAAAAAATGAATCCACCGTTGCTAAATAACCTTTGTGATTGCCTTTCTATCAACCTTTCTAGCCTTGGTTGTGTTCTTACCATCACCTCCATTCTTTCAGCTAATCATACGCTTTCATTTGATTGTTTACCCTTTTGAGGAATAGCTCCGACAAGTGATTATATTAGCCACCCTTTTTACACTGCCATGTTTGTGGGTTTATAGACATATTTTGGCACTACAACCCTAATCACATGTGTCGATAAACCAAGGGCTCTTAAATGCACAAAATTGTTGTTTCATGCCTTAAAGGATCATGGTCAACTGATTACATCATTTCCCAGATGTTCCACCTAAAAAACCACTCAGAACTGGCCAAAATTGGACCATACAGACTGCTCCATGCATAGGGTGTGATGCATACTAGCTGCTACACTAGCTAGATGTGATGCATACAGGAAGAGCCTTATGTGGGGTGCGATGGGTGAGAGTAGACAAATGGTAGAGACAGTTTGCTAAGTGGAAACTCAGAGAATCTTCTAGAAACTACTCATATGACACTTGCCTCTCTGAATTCGCCTAGGGATGAGTAAGAGATCAATGAAATCTCCAAGCGGAACTAGGAACTATCAGTGAAATGACACTAATCAAAAACCTAGAAGCTGACTCACCCCTCTGCAAATATCTATAAATGGATCCCTCAGCAGAGAGATCTAGAGGCTGGAATTTTGTAATTTGTAAGGAAGTGTTGTTGGTTTCTTTTTGAGAATAGACATTGTATTGTTGGGTGATCTTACTTTTCATGAAGTGAAGAGGGATTTCGTGCTGGGAGGATGATGCTGGATCAGAAAGTTGGGTTGTAATCCTCTCTTCTATTTCTATTATCAATAAAGTTCTTTGAGTTTTCCTCCATATAGTCATGCATTTGTGAATCTCGTTATTTGTACATACAATTGTATGGTTAATGTATTTCTGATTCTGCATTGTTTATGATATCATAGATCGAGATGCTTTGATGGTGTTTTGTTGCTTTTTCTCTACAGGTATTCTCTAAAGAGGGACAAGTAGAAGAAGAGTGGGAATCTCTATAAAGGGAGAGAGGAAACAAGCAAGGAGCCAAGCGTAAGATACAGGTTGGTCCTCTTTGCTTCTCTCTTATCTATCATACATGAAGGAAATCTTGAAGCACTTTGAATTGTTTGTTTCTAAGATAGCTACCCATCTTAGTGGGACTAGTAGATCGAAAAGACTCTAGTTTTCCTGGAAACAAAATGGCGACTCCGTTGGGGAGTGAATAGTTTATTTGTTTGTTATTGTTGTTTGCTTTATAAACTACATACGAAGCCTGAAGTTAAGCTAGCTAGCCTTCGAACTGCTCTTGCTATGCAAGTGCAAAGTAGATCAATGTTGCTTCAGTCAATCTCCAGGTTGCTTTATGAACTGAACATTTGACTTGCAAACATTCTAAGTGCCCTTGTGGTAGCTCAATAACCTGATAAGATCATACCCCTATACTTTGTTTTTATTGTCTATCATAGCTCAGCCTAAATCACTGAACTTAGCTGTAAATTTTGAGTGAAAACCAAACTCAGTTTTGTTCCCTGGCCCATTGCACCATCTGTGACTAGCAGCTTGTATGCATCACACCTCCCGTGTGTTGCAGGTGAGATGCATCCCTGTTTCCCTTAAGAACAAGTGCAATGACTAAATGATATTGTTTCTCTCTCTAGAATTTGGTTTTTTTTCCTCCTTGTTTTCAGCTCTATTCAATAGTTTTTCTACTTATGATCAGTATATCATTGCTGATGCCATCTTCCTTTACATTATTCAACCTCCATTGATCAAGATTTGTGAATGTTTTTTAGGTATTTTTCATCATTTACAGTCCTCCTTTGTCAAAAGTAGCTTAATTAAACTATCATTTTTGATACAAAGAAGTGTCGTAACTATCATTGTGAGTCAAAAAGAAGAGTGTCATAAAGTATTCCTCTTCTAGATAGTCGATTGTACTTTTTCCATTGTATTTGATTTGAATTGTCAATATTTGAAGTGTCGAAAGCAGTTTTCCATTCAAAATTGAAAGTGCCATCTTAGTCTTCCTTTCGTTTTGAAAAGAAATCGTTGAAGTGTCGCTTTGAAGAAAATAGTTCAGATCTATACTTAGTTTTCCTTTTTAGCATTCTCACATTAAGGAAACAGAAAAAAAAAAATACATGCATGTGCATTTGCATTTAGACTGCATGCAGAAAATGATTTAGGAAAAGTGCATTTAGTGTGTGCTCTCTACTCTCTGTTGAAAGAATCATACTCTTCTTTCCTTAGTAGCTAGGATTTTCATTGCTAAAAGAAAAAAACGACTGTTTATCATTTTAGATTGCATATTTAGGAATTTTACATCTACATCATGCGGTGAACCTTGAAAGGAAAAATTCTAAGAAGATCAACTCTAAAATAAACATCAACAAACATAAAAATGCTTTGGAACCTAACGCGACACATCTAGAGGTCTAGGATAGAGATTTATTTCGATGTCATAAAACTTGGTAACTATCGTTTTCATCAAAGATTGGGTGATTCCTCCTCTTTGATATGACAAGTGCTAGTACGGACTTGTGCTCCCCGTATCATCAAGTATATATTGGGAGACTACAATAGGCAGATATACTTTATCCTTAGGAAGCCATGCCTACCTCCCTATTGATCACAATGCATTGAACACAACATTCGGGAAGATTGACTGTCGTACATAAAATCCTTGGTAATTTCTCTTTAATTTACCACCAAGGTGTATATTACAGTTTTGTGATTAGTTTGGTAATCTCTCTGTCTAGATTTCTAGAGTAGTCACTTTCATTCCTTTTCGACTCCTCAAAAGAAAAGGTCCATATGAGCACTTGTCACTTCAGGCTCATTAAAAATCAGAGGTGACTAGAGTCACCTTTAGCTTTTTCTAAACTCTTAAAAATTTAAAAAGAAAATTTGTGTGAAAGCATCATAAAATTTATTTAATTTGAAATAACATCCTTGTTCCTTCATTGATCTTAGGTTGAGGTAATGGAGTCCAACAATCAAGGATTTCCCCTTGAGGGGAATCCTAGTCCTTCTCTTTTTGGGGAGATATTGGTGCTCCATAAATGGCTACATTGTCCCTTCCAAGAATCACAATTGGCCTACTGATATGGCTATTCTCAACCTCTATCGTTCAAAACACCATGATTCCTTAGCAATTAGATTAGCAACCAAATTATACTAGAGTTGTTCCCTCACCTTCTACTTCGTTTGTTTCTCCCTCTCCTTCTTCCTCTTCGCTTGGTGAAACTAGTGATGCTAAAATCCAAGTAACTGAGAAGAAGAAGAAAGGGAAGGAGAAGAAGAAGAAGAAGTCAGTCAAGCAAGGGGCAACCATGCATCATCCAGTGAAAATCTACACACCAAACTTTCCAAACCCAAATCTCCATACATAATTTGCAAAGGAAAGCACTTTCATCGAGATTTTCCTTGCATTCCACGGATCTTGAGAGACTGGTCTCTCCGCTTGCACCATCCAATATCATCAACCTCAGTCGATCATGTTGAAATCACACCATCGACTAGTGAAAATGAAGTCAATTGACAAAAAGGAAACTTCAGATTTCCTTGCAGGTTGTGTGAATGTGATCATGCCCTTCACCTTTGTCCTTTTCTAGATGAAGCCAAAAGTGTCTTAGAAAAGCATCCTGCTTCATCGTAGGGACTTCCGCCAGGATACAAGAAACTCTTTCCAAGTCCATCACTAGTTGAAAGTTAGAGTGACATAACTTAGTTTTCGGTCAAAATTCCTATCATTAAAGGTAAACCTTCCGAGTCCATACCGGACCATATTCAACTAGTCGAGATGGCAGTTGACCTAGTCTTGCCTTCAGAAGGTCCACCTTCAAATGATATAATTTCCAAAGAGAATGAGAATGACACCGTTCAAATTCCTTTTGTTAACATAGAGTCTGATGAACATGGGGGAAACCTGCCCGTTCCTTTACAACATGAGGAAAGGTCCCCATTTCAAGAGGTCCATCCAACCATTTATTCAGTACCCCCTCCAAGCAATCTAGTCATTTTCTTCGATTGGAGTCAACTAGCAGGAACCCGCCTTCAATCTAATGTACCATTCTGAATCATAGTACATGTTTACAAAATGATCGTGTTTGGCACTATCATAGATGAAGGGGCTTCTGTGAGTATCCTTGCCTCAACTGCTTGGAAAGCGCTTGGTTCGCCATCGCTTCTGCCTAAAAATTGAAATTTGTCAGGCTTCAACAAAGGAACCAGTCAACCATTAGGGATCCTTCCAAGGTTGCCTATAACTTTGAGAAGGAAAATCGTTCACTTGAACGTGATGGTAGTCCAAGGGCCACTAGATTACAATCTACTCCTTGGGCGTGACTATGTTTATAGCATGGGGGCTATTGTTTCGACACTCTTTCGAGTGATGTGTTTCCTGCATGAAGGCAGAATGGTGCAACTTATCGACCATCTTTCATTTCCTAGTTCAAACATAGCTACGAGTCAAACATCATCCCTAAATGGTATCTTTACATCAAGAATGTCTCTTCAACCTCTAGTTCATCCACCTAATTACTGTGAGTAGTTCGGTGAATGTAATGAAGCTTAGGGGCATGCACCCTAGTCTTTTTTGGCAGACGAACCCAACTGAAAAACAGATTTCCTTGTAGGTTATATGACCGGTCTGAGACACCATTTCTATGTAGGATATGGGATTAGTCTGAAACATTTGTCTCCTCACACGTTATGTGATTGGAAGCTCACACCATTCACCATTGTCTATTTCGATGGATAGAGCCAAGGAAGTGTCTTGTCTACTCTGCAGACGAAAAAATCCTGCTTAAATGTAGGGACTTCCATAAGGTAACCTGGAAATTTTCATTTTCTCAACACTTGGGGGCATGCAAACCTTTTTATGCAAGTGAAAAGTGACCATTTTCATTCTAGCCTTGTAGTGTTTTAGCTTAGCTTTTAGTTCAACAACTTAGATTAGGTGATTGGTCTGATCTACCATTCACCTTTTCCGGTGGCGCGTAAGCAAAGCAAAGGAAATGTTTTATCTAGGCAAAAGACAAAAATATCCTACCTAACCTTATTAGTTCTTTAGCTATTAGTGTAGTTAGCTCTGTAGTTTGGTCATTTCTAGCCTACATAAAAAGGTAATGAGAAAAGTTTCACATGGTGCAATCTCACTAAATAATGAACCTACTAATGAGAGACATCTTTAAAATGAATGGCATGAGAAAAGTTTCACATGGTGCAAGCTCACTAATGAACCTACTAATGAGAGACATCTTTAAAATGACTGGCATGAGCAATGTTTCTACAAGGTTCAAGCTTGTTAAAAAATAAACCCACCACTGAGCATAGTTTCTTCCGATTCAAGCTCATTAAAAAATGAATCCACCCTCGGTAAATAACCTTTGTGATTGCCTTGCTATCAGCCTTTTCAGCCTTGGTTGTGTTCTTACCATCACCTCCATTATTTTGGTCGATCATATGCTTCCATTTGATTGTTTACCCTTTTGAGGAACAACTGTGACGAGTGATTCTATTAGCCACCCTCTTTACACTGCCATGTTTGTGGGTTTATAGACATATTTGGGCACTGCAACCCCAATCACATATGTCAATAAACCAAGGGCTCTTAAACCCCTAAAATTGTTGTTTCATACCCTAAAGGATCATGGTCAACTGATTACATCATTTCCCAGAAGTTCCACCTAAAAAACCACTCAAAACTGGCCAAAACTGGACCATACAGATGGCTCCATGCTTAGGGTGTGATGCATACTGGCTACTACACTAGCCAAGTGCGATGCATACTGGAAGAGCCTTATGTGGAGTGTGATAGGCGAGATCAGACAAATGGCAAAGATAGTTTGCTAAGTGGAAACCCAAAGAATCTTCTAGAAACTGCTCATATGACACTTGCCTCTTTGAATTTTCCCAGGGATGAGTAAAAGATCAATGAAATCTCCAAGTGGAACCAAGAACTATCAATGAAATGACACTAATCAAAAACCCAGAAGCTAACTCACCCCTTTACAAATATCTATAAATGGATCTCTCAGCTCAGAGATCTAGTGGCTGGAATTTTGTCATTTGTAAGGAAGTGCTGTTGGTTTCTCTTTGAGAATAGACATTGTATTGTTGGGTGATCTTGCTTTTCATGAAGTGAAGAGGGCTTTCATGCTGAGAGGATGATGCTAGATCAAACATCTGGGTTGTAATCGTCTCTTCTATTTCTACTATCAATAAAGTTGTTTGAGATTTCCTCCATATAATCGTGTATTTGTGAATCTCGTTATTTGTAGATTCAATTGTATGGTTATTATATTTTTGATTCTACATTGTTTATGATATCATAGATCGAGATGCTTTGATGGTGTTTTGTTTCTTTTCCCCTACAGGTATTCTCTAAAGCAGGGAAAGTAGGAGAAGAGTGGGAAGCTCTATCAAGGAAGAGAGAAAACAAGCAAGGAGCCAAGCGGAAGATACAAGTTTGTCCTCTTCTCTTCTCTCTTATCTATCATACATAAAGGAAATCTTGAAGCACTTTGAATTGTTTGTTTCTAAGATAGCTACCTGTCTTAGTGGGACTAGGAGATCGAAAAGACACTAGTTTTCCTGGAAATAGAATGTGAGTGCGAATGCATGATGATACTGAGTTTAAGCATCAGTGAATGATAATGCATGAAAATGGTGAATGAGAGATTTAGAAAATGGAACAACATTCATGTGGGTGAGCTGAGTGATTGAATCAACAACCGTTAGTGGAAAATAGTTTAATGCATGCGACAGTAGTGGGATGTTAAAAAAAACTAAAATGGTTCTAGGACAAGCTAATGTACATGTAAACGATAGTAGGCTTTCAAAGAAATCAAGAAGACAATACTCATATAAGCGAAATCACAAAAAATGACAGAAATGCAACACAAGGCATGGGAAGTGGGCTTACCCCAAAACAACTGAGTTGAATGTGTCGACTACTCCTAGATGTGATGTGGGATGTTAGAGCTACAAGGTTGATGTGAGGAATGAGCTTTGCAGTGTCCAGTTGATGAGCTTTGATAAAATTGAGGTTGTGACATGAATGCCACAAATCTAGGTAAAGCGACACTTGGTGGGAGGTTTCTGAAATGATCCTTGCATCTAACCTCCAACTGCTAAACATATATCCCTAGAACAAGGGATGCCTTTGCATGCTACCTTGGGAGAAGTAGCCTATGCATGTAAGTTAGTTTTTCCTAGTCCTGGAGGGAACCAGTCAACTCAGTTGCACATGCAAGAGACCACTGGACTGATTGAAGGAAATTCACATTTATGGCTGGGAGCTAGGCTGACTACCCAGGATATTTGCATAATTTTTGGGTAGAGAAGCTCACTATTGCACAGATTTGCATAAATTTTGGGTTGATTAACCCCCTCTAGGGAAAATTACACAATTCCTGTTGGGAGTGTTGACTGGCATGATTGCACAATCTTAGAGTCCAGCAGGCTGCTAGACAGGATGGAACAATTTCTGTAGGTAAGGCTGGTTTCCTTCAAGAAATGAACAATTTTCTAGTGAAAGCTTCTTAGCCTATAGCTGGACCAAGTCTAGGTGAATATCCTATGAGGGGAATGCATCAAGTTGTGATTGACATGCTACTTTTGTGCAAGCAAAACACAGAATCTGGTGAACTTGATGAAGAAAGGAAAGCTACTATGAAGGTTGGAAGGGAGGCTCTGAAATCAAGCTAAGGAAAAATTTTGGAGGGTGGTTGTAGCTAGTACAGCAAGGCCTTAGAGGCTCGATGAGGTTGATAAGCCTTATCCTTGGGCTCTTTCCTTTTAGCCTTGCCCCCTTTTCTGAATGATTTTGCAATAGGAGTTAGTTCCTATTGAGTTTATGATGGGATTGAAGTAGTGGCAGCAGTCATGGGGACCGGTTGAACTCGAGTCAAAGCATGATATGGTCTTAGCTGACTAGGCAGAATGCTTGCAAGAAGATCAATGTACCATGCTGGGATCTCCAAAGTCATGTAAGGAAGGACTAGTTAAGCCATGACAGGGATAAAAAATATTCCCATAGGGGGAAATTGGAAAGTAATCTGGCATGTAGGGTACTGTCCCGATGGACTAGATCGTAGATGGTTGATACCTAGAGGAACATTTCATGGTGGAAACATAGGAGAGGCAGACACAAATGGAGGAGGTCGTAAGGGGGTGGATCTAAAGTGCTCAGCTGGGATGGCAACTACAAGGTGCTGAGGAGTTGGTTGCAGATAAGATGTACTAGAATTCTTGAGAGTAGCTCGTGATGTTTGTAACATGCAAACACTCATAGAGTTAGGCTCTGACATGGGAGGGTAGGACCAAGGAAAGCACCCAAAAATGAGGAATATTTATAGACTCTAAGTGAAAGTACTAGAATTCTTGAGAGTAGCTCGTGATGTTTGTAACATGCAAACACTCGTAGAGTTCAGCTCTAAGATGGGAGGGGAGGACCAGGGAAAGCACCAAAAAATGAGGAATATTTATAGACTCCAGGTGAAACATTGTGTTTTCGGGAAAACTAGTGTCTATTCAAATCTGCTAGTCCCACTAAGATGGGTAGCTATCTTAGAAACAAACAAATTCAAAGTAACTTGTGTTTTCCTTTATGGGAGATAGATGAGAGAAAAGCAGAGAGCATCAACTTTAGTCTTTGGCTTGGCTCCTTGCTTGTTTCCTCTCTCCTTTGATAGATTTTCACCACTCCTTTCTCACTTGTCTCACTTCAAAGAATACCTGTAGAGTCAAAGAAACAAAATACTATCAAAGCATAGAGATCTATGATACCATAAACAATGTAGAATCAGATGTACATTAACCATACAAATGCATACACAAATACAAGATTTAGAAATAAGAAAGCATATGGAGGAAAACTTAAATAGCTTTATTGATAGAAGTAGAAGAGAGGATTACAACTCAGTTGTCTGATCCAGCGCCATCCTCCTAGCATGAAAGCCGTCTTCACCTCATGAAAAGCTAGATCACCCAACAATACAATGTTTCACAGAGAAACCAACAACACTTCCTTACAAAATACAAAATTCCAGCTTGTGGATCTCTAGTATGACGGATCCATATATAGATATTTGTAGGGGGGTGAGTCAGCTTCTAGGATTTTGATTAGTGTCATTTCACTGATAGTTCTTGATTCCACTTGGAGATTTCATGATCTCTTACTCATCCCTGGGCGAATTCAGAGAGGCAAGTTTCATATGAGCAGTTTCTAGAAGATTCTCTGAGTTTCTACTTAGAAAACTACCTCTACCATTTGTTTGCTCTCGCTCATCGCACCCTATAGAAGGGCTTTTCAGTATGCATCACACCCCCTATGTGTAATACGTGAGATGCATCACAACCTCAGTATGGAGCAATCTGTATGGTCCAATTTTGACCAGTTCTGAGCAGTTTTTCAGGGAGAACTTTTGGAAAATGATGTAATCAGTTGACCTTGATCCTTTAGGGTATGAAACAACACTTTTAGGGGTTTAGAAGCCCTTGTTTTATAGACATATGTGATTGGGGTTGTAGTGCCCAAATATTTCTATAACAATTGCCCCCTAAAGCATGAGATCATAAATCTTCTGATGTCAGGTGAAATGCTTTATCATGAGGATCCAAGGTTTTTCGAATTGGAAGGTGACCTGTAATAAGATACAATAAAATACATTATCTTCATAATATTTTCATGATCTAGCTGAGGTGGGCATTCCCATGCTCAGCTTTCTAAATTCATTTTCATGTACACAAGATAGACAATCGTCTATGTGGCACATTGATGATTTTGGTAGAGCCATCATCCTTTAGCTTGGATGATTATCTGTGCAACTATGGAGTGCATTTGATGTCTTTATTTTCCTGAATCTATCGCAGTCTGGATGGATGAAACTAGATCCGGGGTCTTCACACTCATTCAATCTTCGCTCAATGTACAAGTCGATCCATGTAAAAGGATGTTTTGAAGTCGAACATGGAAAGACATTGCCTGATTACCAGCCAATGATGTAAGTTGTTAACAGGCGCGAGAGGAATAACCGATAATGATGATGACCCTCAAGGTACTGTAGTACAATTCACGTGGTATGAATACATGAGTCGATGTTGAACACCATGCAAAATTTTTCGGTCGAAGGCCATTGATGTAAACCTCTTGCTGGAAGTGAGAAACTTGCCTTTGAGGCATGTAAGCTTCAAAGTACTGAAAGGGTTGTTCCTAAGTCAACTTCTTGGATAATGAGTTGATGTTGACAAGAAGTGACCCATCATAGGAGGGCCTTACTAAATCCCACATCTATGACATGGAATGGAGCAAATGATTTTGTAGAGGTGAAAACAATTTGATGATACAAGGTTCAGAGTGGCAGTCATGAAAAATGGAGCGTGAAGGTATTGCAGCGGATGAGTTATAAGCTGGGTTGGTGAATTCTCTGAGTGACATCCCTTGAACATATTGGTGACACTAAAATGGATTGGTAGTGTTAACCCCAAAAATGGATGGTACGGAGGACCAATGGTGATATGACTGGTGAACGGAATAACCCAACCCGACTCAATCATGGTGATGGAGTGAAAGTGTCATGTTCAAGAGCGACCTACTACCACTGAAGTTCTTCAAGTTTTCTTCCCTTTTTCCTGTGTCATTTTTGACCAGTACCTCTTTATTTTTGTCAAGCTTAAGGAGGATAACATATGCTTGTTCTATAATTTTCCCTTCAGGCAAACCTGTCGCTATGTTTTAGCGAGCCTAGTGACAATGAAACTCGCTCGTCCATATGCACGAGTTTGTCACTATTGTTTAATGAGTTTAATGACAAAGATAACTCAGCCCTTTTCATATTTAGAGAGTTTGAAAAGAGATGGAAAGGAAACTCCAGTAGTCCTTTTTCGTAGTATAATCCCTTAAGTCTGAAAAAGTATAAAATAATACGAAATGGATGACTTCTCCGATCACTTTAGCGAGCCAAAAAAGATAAGCACTCGATCTTTTTGTGTAATGATCCCTTAGGTCCAAAAATATTAAAATATAGAGGATGGATGGCAATTCCCTTTACTTTAATGAGTTGGAAAGGCCAGTAGCTCGGAAATCTTTTCATATTTTACGAGTCTTAAAAGAGCTTAAAAGAGACTCATTTTTTGAGGAACGAGTGATGTTTTGGGGTAGCAACTGGTTCCAGGTAAGTTTGGAACTTTTCAAGCACAACAATGTAAAGAAGGTAGCTAATAGAATCACTCATTTCAGTTGTTCCTCAAAAGGGTAAACAATCAAGTGGAGGCGTATGATTGGCTAAAAAGTGGAGTTGATGGTAAGAACACGATCAAGGCTCAAAAGCTGATAGTAATGTGATCACAAATGTTATTTACCGAAAGTGGGTTCATTTTTTAATGAGCTTGAACTCTGGGGGAACATATGCTCATAGCTAGGTTTATTTTTTAACGAGCTTGAACTTTGCGGAAACATTGCCTGTGATAATAGTCAGATATGTTCGTTTCACCATTAACACTATGTTCTTTTGACGATCGTACTACTTGTTCAATTGTTCCATCAAATTGATTAGAAATGTAAATACATGCTTGAAAACTGAGTTAAAAGTCAACATCTTACTTGAATTACATGAACAGTAACATAAAAGTAGTTTTACCTCTCATTTTTACCATTTCATTCAAATTTGGGATTGTTGGAGCTCTAGACGTGTTTTCCCCCTCAATTTTCATCAGCTGATTCCAGGAGATTTGGTGGACTATTTTTTGTGCCATCTGGACCAGGTAAGAGCTAACCCTGAGCTCTTCAATTGCATTCTTTCCTTTTTTGATTCTAAGCATCTTTTCCTGTTTTTTTGGGCCTCAGGGGTTTGAAAAATTCATTCTCTCCTCGTTGCACCTAGTATAAATAGAAAGTTGTGATGCATACTGACCTGGCCATTGGCCAATCAGTATGCATCCCACCCTGTACATAGTTAGGGTGTGATGGGTGCAGGGAGGAAAGTTTATGCACTATTTTTTCATGGAAATTTTGCATGTTTTTGCCCAAATTAGGATCCTAATTCTTCTCTTGTCTGATTTTCAGAGATTCATTAGATCAAGATGGTTGTTACCTGGCATGAACATGAGCATGAAGAAGAGGATATGATTGCCTTACATGATCTGGGTATGATTACTACATTGCGAAACTGTGGCTTGCTCAAATTCTTCCACATATCCAGCATGAGGCAACAAATCAATTTGTTGCAATATCTTCTCGATGCATGGGATCCTACCAACCAAGTGTTCCAGATTAGAGGTAAATCCATCCCTTTGATAGTTGAGGATGTCTACTTCTTGACCGGGTTATCGAGGCATGTTGCCCCTCTCTCACTATCAAGATCCGCCCGTGGGGGTGAATCCATGAGGGATTATATTTTCCAGTTCTGTAGAGATGCATCTCAGCCGAGCAGGGATGGCAAGATCAGTATTTAAGATGTCACTGGCTGGTCCTTGAGGACTATTTTATTCACCTTTGCTATATTGGCTAGTAGCACGGCTCTTCACTTGGCCAATAAGTCCTATATGCAGTATGCCCTGGAATGCCTTGAACCAAAGGTATTCAACTGGTGTGATGCAGTACTTCCGGTTATAAAAGAACAACTTTCCAAGGTTAAGAACAGAAGATCCAATAACTTTGGTTATGGTTCTATTCTGACCGCTTTTGCCTTGGAGTGGATCCCATTGATGCAGCCACAATACATTTCACTCAGACTGCCAACATCGAGGGAACCACAGACACAGAGATGGGTTGATATTATGGCCAAACATGCTGGTCAATCACAAATTTCATTCTCTGATGCCTTCTTTGAGTGGTTCAATCATCAACAGATGGTGTTCGCTGAGTATCCATATGTTGGGATAGATTTTCGGGGCATCCTAGATTTGGTGCTGCCGGCTGGTGAGCAGTGGGGAATTATAGGTAAAAAGATCTGACCATATCTCTGTTTATTGCTTTTATAATGTTCTCATGTTTTTTTTTAAATGTTATCAAGACTAATCAAACCCATATATTTGTGTAGATGTTTGGCCAAAGCGACCAGCAGCACAATGAAGGGTAGTAGCTACCATTCCAGCAGGAGAGGCTGTAGGGAGGGCTATCCTTCATGATCTGGACATAGCGGAGATCATTGCAGTATTGCAAGATCAGATCGAGGGTCTCACCCTTGGTATTTAGGATGTGAGGACCAATGAGTTACCTATGAGCTTACAGCGCCATACCACTGGCATGCCGAGTCGATGGACTAGGCTCTTATGTATGATTGCACAGGCGGTGACTTGTTATCACCAACACCATTAGTCTAGGGTGCTTTCCTGCATTTTTGAGTTTTTCGGTCATATGACTGATTTTGTCCTTGACACAGAAAATTTTGTAAAAAACTATAAACATTTATATGTATTTTTGATTTTCGGAGTTTTATTTTGGTTAAGTTATATGATCCTGATGCAAATGTTGATTGAAATGCTTTTTATTTTATAGATGTTGCAAATGTCTATCTAACACATAATTTGCTAATGAATCAGTTAATGTGTTTAAGCTTCTAGAAATGTGTTGATATTGAATAGAATCAAATTGCCTTTCCAAAATCCTAACCCTTAGGAACATATGATAGATAGCTGGATTCCAAACGGAATAGATGCCAGTAAGTTGTAGGATGACAAGTTGTGAGTCTAGCCTGACAACAAGTCGGCGTATGCCATGTACGATGGCATTAGAGAGAAGCTCTATCAATGCATTGTACTCAGCAATTTTGTTCATTGACTGACCAATACATACCCCTCTGAAACTCACTAACTTGCTGATTGGATAAAAAATGGCCCATGCTGCAGAAGATAGGTTTCGCATACTATGACTAGCTCCATCGGCATATCCAACAAATTATTCCAATAGGTCTGACATCTGCAAAAAATGAAAAAGTGGATTACCTAACCAAAATGATCATTCTTGATGAAAAAAAATGTAACAAAAGCATATAAAGAGATTACTACACTTAGTCAAGCATAGTAACGCTTAAGATACAACCCGTTTCAGGGTTGCGACAGTGGAATCCCATCGTAATCTACTAGCTCGTAGGCTCCGTTTCCTAATATTCACTTAAAAATGTAAGGGCCCACCCACAATGATTGGAACTTACTTGCTCCCAATTTATCAAATTCCTAATCGTAAAGTAAGACCAGGTCACATTCTGAGAAGACACAGGGTTTGACATTTTTGTCAAATTGTGCCTTGACTTGTTTCTTATGAGCTTTCTTAGCCAAGGTAGCATCATGATAGGTTTCATCCAATTGGATTAGTTCCAAGAAACGAGCCTCTTCCTATGAAGTTCCGACTTAAATAATAGATAGGATGTTTGATTCCATTGTCTTCTTGACCTAAAACCATTGATAGTTAGGAGTGTACATTAGTGATGCTTTTCTTAGGGACTCCTTTAGAGCATCAAAGGAAGCTTGTGCAACCTGATCCTAGTTGAAAGGCACTTCTTTTTTCAAAATATGCATATAATATTTAGCAAGTTCGGCATAATTTGGAATGAATCTCCTCAGAAAGTTTTCTTTCCCTTGGATTTTCTGAATCTAAAGAAAATTTGAAGGTCGAGGCATATCAATGGTTGCCTAAACCTTACATGGGTCGAGTCAAATCATGTCCTTAGAAACTACGAAACTATGTAAATGACCAGAACCGACACAAAACACACACTTATGTGGATTGAGTTGTATCTTATAGTATCGACAATGTAGAAATATAGCTCTCAAATGCTGCGGATGGTTAGTCCGCTTTTGTGAATGAGTCGTTAGATGCTTGAGATATAGTTTAATGATTTTCTCGATGTCATGGAAGGCATAATTGATTTCCCTCTGAAAAGTTGTCCTTGCATTCTTTAAACCGAAAGGTAGTTTACGATACGTGAACGTGCCCCACGGACATATAAATGCAATCTTCAACTGGTCCTGTGGGCGAATATTTATTTGATTATACCCGAAAATCCATCCATGAATGAAAATATTTCATATTCATCAATTATCTGGTCGATGAAGGGTGTAGGGTATTTGTCCTTTGGAAAAGCTTGATTTACATCCCTATAATCAACACACAATCTAATTGTTCCTTGTTTTTTCATCACAGGAACAATATTTGATACCCAATCAGTTAGAGGAACAGGGTAAACGAAAACAGCATGTAAAAGTTTTTCAACTTTTGCCTTGATGGCAGTGGCTTTCTTCGGGTGTACCTATCAAAGTCGTCGTCGTACCAGTTTGACATCTGGATACATCTTGATTTTTTGTTCAAGTATGCTCGAGTCTATGCCTGGAATTTCTTCATATGACCATGCAAAGACATCTTTGAATTCACGAAAGAGAGCGCAGTATATTTCCAGTTCTGAAGAAGAGCAAGATTTTCCGACATGAATATTCTCTACAACATTAGGTTTGGTCGAGATATTTATGGAGATAGTTTCTTCAATATTGGATAGATTTCACTTGGCAGCCAATGTATTTACAATATTTGATATAAAATAAAAAACTGAAGGATGATTAAGGTCGCTGGAATAATCTTCATTGTAATCATGAAGATAGGAACGATGGTGGTAATCTTCCCATGGTGCCTCTCCTATCATCATTGACTGAATGATTCCTTCATCTATAGCATGTACATGCGACCAAGGATCTAAAGAGGTTCCATATTCCTTAGACCTATATATCCAAGCACATGATGAGCATTGATTTGGGTTTGCCGCCCAGGCCAAGAAAATTGATTGCTACAAAATTTCTATTGGGCTTGGGGGCAATACTTGTTGATGATCCATGCTAACAAAATGTTCAGAAATCCTCTAAACCTGTGTAGATATGGAAGATATCATATTGCAGGTTTCCATCATGGCCACTTCCACTAGATAACTCGGAGGAGGTAGGGCAAAAGTACCCATTAAGGTAGGGTCTTTTACGAGGCCTACTCCGACATTTTGAAGTGATTGAGAGCTTCCACGGATCATTGGAATGCTTCCATGGTATTTGATGCTTCGACATCTATAAATATGTATTGTAACATTGAAAGGAACATAATGAAAAATCAAGCTGGTAGTCTCTGTTTTGGGATCCAGTGGGAAATCTTTGTGTATACGTGTTTTATGTGTTATGCTCTCACATTTTTATTTTTCCTATGATTTAGAATTCGTATGCAGGTAATTTCTGTACAGGGTTAAAACCTACACTAGCAGTAGTGCATGCAATCAACAAATTTCAACATTATATTATCGGGTATCAAGTATTTGGACACACTAACCAATCTGCCATTCATTTTTTAATGAATAAGCCAATTACCAATGGTAGAGCTACACGGTGGTTATTGTGGTTGCTAGAATTTGATATCAAAATTGTAGATAAACTTGGAAAAGATAATGTAGTAGCTCACTTTCTTTCTAGGTTAACTATTGATGACAATTTCGTTCCTACTGAGGATTCTTTTCCTGGTGAGTATCTATTTACTATTTCTACTCACTCACCATGGTATGCAGATATAGGCAATTATCTTGCTGTAGGAATGTTTCCAAAATACTTATCCTCTAAGGAAAAGAGAAAAATCATACAACAGAGTGTTACTTATTCATGGATAGAGGGGAATCTCTATCACACTGGACTATATTTTCAGATAATATGTTGTGTTAGGGAAGATGAGATATTTGACATCCTTAAGGCTTGTCTCAAGGAACCTTGTGGAGGGAACTTTGCAGACAAGCAGACAACATAAAAGTTCCTCTCAATGGGATATTATTGGCCAACAATATTTCAAGATGCTAAGAAGTTCATGAAATGGTGTGATAGCTGCCAAAGGATGGGCCAACTGTTGCAATCATATGAGATGTCGTTACAGCCTCAAATAGTCTTAGAACATTTGAGAAATGGGCCTTTGATTTTGTGGGACCAATTAATCCTTCATCTAGACAGAATTCCTACATCTTGGTCTGCACTGAATATCTCACAAAATGGGTTGAGGCAAAATCACTAACCAAAGCCACAGAGCAGGTTGTTTCAGACTTCCTATTTGAAGACATCTTTGTCCGTTTTGGGATACAAGGGGAGATAGTGACAGATTGAGGGCCCCAATTTACATCTGACTTGATCTAAAATTTGGTTGAAAAATATAAACTCCATCATAGAATCACGTCACCTTATCACCCACAAGCAAATGGCCAACTGGAATGCACCAACAAATTCACTGAGGGGATTCTTACTAAGATTGTGGCTAGTCACCAAAGGAGTTGGGGTGATAAAATTATAGAATTGTTGTGGGCATATATAACCACATGGAGAAAATAGTATGGGATTCTCACCATACAAACTTGTGTATGGTAAAAATCTCTTATTCCCTATTGAGTTTGCAATCAAGACATTGAGAACAAAATTACAGGGAAATCTGGATCTGGCTACAACACAAAAGAAAAGGTTGAAGCATATCAATGAATTGGAGGAGAAATAATTGATTGTTATCCAACAAACAGAGATTATCCAACAACAGAGAGCTGAGTGGCATGACAAGTTTATCAAAAATAAGAAATTTCATAAAGGAGATTCGAGATTCAAGGACTTCAAGGGTAAGCTCTGCACCATATGGCTAGGTCCCTATGAGTTAGATGTAGTCTTTGACAATGGGACTTTGAATTTGGTTACCATTGATAGTGCAAGGACACCATTGCTTGCTAATGGGCATCGTCTTCAGTTATATCATAAACCTGCTTCAAGGGATTCGTTTGTTAACATTTTCACAAATTCGGACCTTCAGATTACAGGAGCAGGGACCCCTGTGTTGCCAAAATTGTAATTTTTCAATAAGTGTGACAACTGAAAACCAAAATTTGTTGGCGGCTGTTACACTTGCTAAAAAAAAATGAAAAAAAAAGAAAGTAAATAAATAATGAAAATAATATGGATGTGAAAACCTATTTCTTGGGGCACAGACAGATAATTTTTGTAAGAGTTGAAAACCACTCTGTGGTGGCCGTTATAGAATTTTATTGAAACAACATTTGTCATTTCAAGCATATCTTACAATAATGTTGTTACATGATTGTTTTTAGTTCTTTGTTTTTATCTTTTGTGGAAACTAATAATACATGCCTGTTGTCTTGGCTATTACATCTATAATAGCCTACAACTTCTAAAAATGATCCAACTAAATTATCTATTGTGATATACAACATGCATCACCATGACTCAGGAGAAATTTCCATGACCAACACAATTAATTTCACGCACCTTGTCACCAATGTCTTCTCTCCACATCATACCAGGTATGTCATGAAACAGTAATATTGCTATCCTCTTTTATTTAGTAATTATGGCAATTTAATGTGATATCATTTTAATGTCTGAGGACAACCATCACACTTAAGCCAGGGGGAGGATGAATTACATCATGACATGACCTGTGAGCATTTAAACCAAAACTAAAGTATGATGATATCGTAATCATTATCATTTAATGATTGATCATGCCGAAATGGGAATTGTACCTCAAACCAAACTTTCCATAACTTAGCATTAATGAGGAAATGATATTGTGCATTATGAACCCTGATTTGAAATCCCTTCCTTTAACCTCACTACGTCACCCTACTATTACCCATTGCCGAAGCGTTGCATCCTCATTCAAAACTCTAAGACAGAAGCGAAGGAGAATAGTTTGTAGAGCCAGAAGAACTGAGCATTGTGCCAATTACTTCAGAATTTCTCAAAGAGGAGAATAGAGGAGAACGTCATAGCAATGGGTGGGGTAGAAATTAGACATGACCCAGGATCAACTGAGGCATTGGAAAACTATCCTAAAGCATGCCAAATTTTCAAGGATGCAGGTTGGTTTGAGTTTTTCCAAAGGATGGAGGGATCAGAAGGAGCAATTTATATGAAATTCGTTAAGAATTTGGAGGAATCAAAAAGAGTTCAGGGGATTGCAGCTGGAAGTTATAGAGGAGGTAATTGCTCGTGTGACAACATTTCCAACAAAGGGCAAGAGGTGGTTCAATAGAAAAATCAATCACCCCTCTTTGAAGGAGGATTTTCTCCAAGAGGAATTGATAGGTTGTCGCTTTCCCAACCATGGGCAGATGTTTCCATTTACCTCATTAAGTATATTACCTATTGGGGAAGGGTAGCAATTGTATTTAATTATTAGTTCCCATTATTAAATCACCTCCAACATCAACATATGATAGACCTCCCTTATTTTCTACTGGAGAATATCAAGCATATGACTGCGGCTGTGAAGATAGTTGCACACCGAGGGAATTGTATCACAAACCACGACCTCATCAAGATGATTGTGTTACATGCCCTAAGTCACCAGGGCAAGAGATAGGATGAAGTCATGGGGAATAAGGCTAGGACTACCTGAAGGAAGTGAGCTCAAACTTCTGGGGAAGCTCTGACACAAATCAAGGAGCAGCCCCAGCCCTCGAAAGTAAGGGCTGGAAAGAGATTAGTTGATAAGCCAATAGTTGATAAGCGACTGAAGCAAAGACTAAGGGTTGGTAGGCACCCTGAGTCCCAATCCACATATAATAAGAACAAGGAGGCATCAAGGAAGGAAGATGAATAGCAGGATTAGCTGGAGGAACCTCCCACACCAGGTAAGAACGAGACCCAATCCTTGCTGCTTAAAAATGAAAGTTTAGAAAGAGAAAATGAAAAGTTAGGACAACAGTTAACAAAGGACAAGGTAGAAGCAAGGGCCTCGGGGTTAGATACTTTGGCTAAGGTTGTAGATAGGGAAAAGGAGGAAAATTCTATGGTTTTTGTGTGTATGGCCTCTGCTAAAGAACTAGTGGCAGCAAGGTATATAGTTTGTGTAGTGGACACCTCTTCAAGGGAAACACAAACTGAGACTTGGGAAGCTGACACACAAGAAACTGTTGAAGATGTTGCTGATACAAAAGAACTAGCAGTTGAAACAAAGTATCCCATAGAGAGTAACTTGGAAGCTGATACGCAGGAACCTTTGGATGACACTGTTGTTACAAAAAAACCAGTAGTGGAAGTAGAAGCTAACTAAGGGGAAAAATAAGAAGTTGATATACACAAACTTGTGGATGACATTACTATTACACAAGAACTAGTAGGGGAAGAAAAATCTAGCCAAGGGGATAATGATATACAAGAACTTGTGGATGAATAAGTTTTTACATAAAAAGCCATTGATGACGTTGCAATTACACAAGAACCAACAGTTGAGATGGAGCAGTTTCACACTCGGGAGGTTATTACACGTTCAGTTGTTAGTGCATGTGAGAGAACATCGGGTCCTAATGAAGGATGGTGTTCAGAAAGAATTTGGTTGATATGAGAATTACAATAATGGAAACAACAAACACTCTCTCTGCAAGAAGGAACAATCTCGCTCAAGGTGCATCAGAAAATGATGAATTCACTCCGAGAGAAATGGTTAAAGGAATAATGGGTGAGAGAATGTGAAGAGTAGAGGAATAAAGAAACTATGAAGAAGAAAGAGGAACAACTGTAGTTGTCACAATAGCAGGTTCTGGACCTAACGAACGATAAGATGAAGCTTCTAGATCTTGCCTTAAACCTATTAGGCTGTAGGAGGCCTTCCCCATCATATCCAGTGTTCCTATGGGAACAATATTATTTTTTTCAATTAAAATCAGTTTTTAAAAGCGTACCATATCTGGGTTCTTCTACTTGCACTTTTCTTGAAGCTTTTCGTGCTTGTGACTTTGATGAACAAGGCTTTCTTTCTTAGCTATTTTTACATAATATGATGTGTGAATATATCAGTACAAATATGGTGGCAAGTGTTTTATCTTATATGGGGGATTTTGAGTTGCGAGCCTTCATTTATTTTATGAGGAATCAAATCGAATGGAATTTGGCCATGAAGTCAGCTGAAACTAATGAGGAAAGAGCAAAATTGTGGATTAGGGAAGAACCGAGAATGGTTGTTGAATTGAGATGTGAGTTCAAATTGTTCCTTAGTACCCTGGTAATTAGAAAACAATCATCCACTTACAGAAAGAGGATTATGGGGTTTTTCCTTAATCTTTATGCACATATGAAAAGCCAAGCACTAACAGGGTGCCTTAAGTGAATAGAAGCCTGTAGTGTTGGATTAGAAGAAGGGGATCCTTTCGGTTTCTAGGATTTTGTGGTTGTTGTTACCCGAGTACCAAAATATGCCAGGGTGGTGCAAACACTAGGAGCCTTCTAGATTGGGCTTGGGTTTAGATATCCTCTGATTTGGCTATTGGTGGAGGAGTACCAGTCACATTACCATTTGTGTGATTATGAGGAAGACTTGGCCGTGAAAGCTTATGGCTACTCAGGGGTACACATCTGCTGATGAAGACACTATTGGTGCTTATAATTTTATGGAATTGCATCGGAGGTATAACCAGAGAAACTGAGGTTTTACATGAGGACATGCAATTGCTTTAGTTGGGAGGAGATTTTGGGTGTAGTTTTTGTACCTATTTCCTATACGTTCTTTCCTCAGTTTTGACCCTTTTCCCTCTAGACCAATAGAACTTTACATGTTAACCACTTTTTTCCTTATTGTGAACATGATATTTTTCCATCATGTTATTTTTTCATTTTTGCTAGATATAATGATGCAATATTCCTTTTTATGGCTAATTGGGGTGAGAAGTCTTTTGAATCCTTTCCTCTTTTTTAGGTGTTGACCAGAAGAATGAGGTTAGGGAATGAAGAACCACACCAATCGATCTAAGAGAAGGATGAAACATATTGTTGTTACACTCTATGTGTTGTTACACCATGATGTTGTTACAGAAATTTTTGTTACACCTTTTTGTTACACCCCGGGTTTCAATACAATATTGTTGTTATCCAGTGTTGTTGTTACATCCCAAATCATTAATTTACTATAGGGTGCTGCTACACCATAGCTGTCAAAGCTGTGTGTACTATTCCATGCAACAACTATTGGAAAATATGAATTGTCTATTTATAAAGTGGAAGATCCAAGTGGTTATGATTTTAACTGATGTATTTGAATAGAATTCGTATTTAGGAACTAGTTATAACAATTTATATTTTATGATAAACATGAGGATCATGAGATTCTCATGATTGATCTGTTCCTAATTTTTGGGTATCTAATTTCTATAAGAAAAACTCAATCCCTTGGGCATGGGGGATGACATAGAGAGTATTGTTATTTTTTGATCCTGTAACTTTTAATTAATCTGAATATCAAAGACACTATGGTGATGTTGTTGATGTTTCCAAGTTGAATTATTAACTAATCTCGCATCCATTGCTGCACCCCTGATAGGGAGGAAGGGCCCTCCTATTTACCAGGGACTGCAGTGGTAGAGTAACTATACATTCTGGTTCCTTTTCTTTTATTATTTGTATGGTTTTCTGCCGTCGTTGTATAATTTGTAAAATATATGTACTTCAGTTCCAAATTATTGATATTTTGTTACATAGTTTTGGTTAGAAGTATGGTAGTTGACCAACTAGCATAGTTATCAATACAGTGTGTGGCACGCCTTTGCTCTGGTAGTTGTGAAGTGTGATTCTATTTCTATAGAGTGTTTTAATTTATGCATGAATGTTAGTTTCTGCAATTGATTCAGGGACATTCTTTACTATTTTCTATTTTCACCCTTGGTTATAGTGTATCATCATAGATAGTGAAAACTCCATTTAAATAACAAACCTACCCTTGGTTGACAATTAAATGGTTGCATTCCTGGTCAATTAGGATTGATTAAAACAACACTACACCTTGCAGTTCATATAGACACAAGGGAAGTTTTCGAATTATTGTCATCATAAAATGGTACACATACGTGCAAAATTTACATTTGAACATTATGTACAAGAAGGGTAGCACCAATAATTTTACAAACTTCCTCGGGCAATCAGTAGTCATGGCGCTGATCACTGTGCTCAACTCCTGTGGGAACAACACTTTGAGGTGGCCGCATCTTTAAGAGAGAGATCCAAAATTTAACAACACACATCAGACACTCCTGGAAGGTAAGCAATTTCCAAATTTTCACCTCCAAGATGCATTGTTATGCCACCTGTGACACATATGTGTTCCCCCAAGTGAGTGTGCCAAGATGATTTAGGAGGTGCACTACAGTCGAGTTGTTGGACATTTCAAAGTAGAGAAAATAGTGGCAATACTGCAGAAACATATTGGAGAAACCTTCATCGGGATGTTGGGAAGTACATTCGATCCTCCATTATCTACGATATTGCCAAACCAACCATCAAGAAGCAAGGCCTATATACTCCTTTTCCTACTCCTAGTCGACCTTGGGAAGCCATCTACATGGATTAGATGTTGGGACTTCCTTCTACTAAGCATGAAAATGACCGCATTTTCATGGTCATCGACAGATTCTCTAAGATGGCCATTACAGAGGCCTACAAGAAGAGTGTCATAGTAGAGGCTACTACTAATCTCTTCCTTGAGTGAGTGTGGGTACACTTTTGGATCCCACAATCCATTGACTCAGATCAGGACAACAATTTCCTTAGTGCATTTTGGTCAAGTATTTGGTCAATGCTGGATACCAAAATTGCTAATTCCACGACCTTCCACTCCCAAACTAATGGCCAAATAGAGGTCATCCACAGGATGATCATACACATTTTATGCATGTACAACTCAAATCATTCATGCACATGGGATGAAATTCTCCCATTTGTCTAGCATAGCTACAACAAATCTCTCCATATCTCGACATGCCACAACCCCTTTCAGATAGGTTTGGGATTTCATTCATTATGTCCCATTTATGTGGACATACCATTTGTAACCACTCAGGCAAATTCGACTCACATTCAGTCCCAACATAATAGGGCTAACAACTTCATTGAGAATATTCAACACATCCACCAACAAGTCCATGACATATTGGACAAAGCCAATGTTAAGTACAAGTAGTGCCATGATTAACATTAGGTGCCACAAAATTTCTAGGTGGGTGACAAGGTTTTGCTACATTTGCAAAAGGAGCGACTTGCTAGACCCCACCGTAAGATTCGCCTGCTTCGATATCGGCCATAAAACATCACCAAGGCTATAAGGTACAATTCCTTCTAGCTTAGCATTCCACCTTTCCTTGGCCTGCGCCTAGTGTTCAATGTAGACCGTCTGCAACCACACTTTCCACCATTGTTGGACACATTCGACAATACAGAACAACTCACACCAACAGAGCTAAACCCAGACTACATGTAACAAGCCACAATTGATCAAATCATGGATACATAGATCAAGAACACCCGCTAACATAAGATCCAACTATATCAGTTTGTCGAAGTAGGCCAACTCCTTCACGAGGGAAAATGGTTCACAAGGGACCACGTTCAATAGACATTTCCTCACCCCCTGGAGGCTCTACATGAAATGGGGACCATTGCTTCCCAAGGAGGGAGGAATGATCTAGGTAGATATTGGTGGCCACCTGCCTATTCCACCTATACCTCCAGTTTGTTTCATTTGTTTCCTTGTTTATTGCAACATTTACTATTTTTAGGAGTTTTCGCGTCTTGAACTTCCGAAGGAGTTTTGACCCCCTAAATGACATTTTTTCTAGGTCTGCAGCACGACCATAGCCATAGCAAATAGCTTGTCACAAATAACATAGTACTTATAGAGATATTTCCAACAAGGTATCATACATGCCAAATAGAGATAATATGACCAAGTTATGACCCTGGGAAGTTGGCTGCCGAATTAACCCCAACGGGGTCCACAAACTCTTGGCATTCCATCTCTTGGGGTTCGTTTTTTGGTTGTTTAGGGTTTTCCCTTGATTTTTAATAATAAATAGGCCCTTGAGCCTCATTTTAACACAGTTTAGAGGCATGTAGCCACCACATCTCTTCTCAGAGATAAGCTACCATCACCCAAGCTAGTTTTATGTCCATTCGGTTTGTAAGCATATTTCAGTATTTGATAGTAATGAAATGAAGTGTTATTTCTACCGCATATCTGTATTTATGGTTATATCTATAATTGGTTTCATTCCTATTTACATTCATATCATACGTGTGTTGTATATTTTTGTTCAATGCATCTAATTAAAAGGGTACAAGTCAAGTCTTTTTTTAATGACATGCTTTTGTTCCTCTCTGATTCTGCTATTTTTTTGTACTTTCTCATGCTAAAGGATGAATGCGCTTATGAATTTAACAACATTTCTTATATTTCCTTTGTTTTCTTCCAATATGTTTATTGATTTTGGGGTATCCCTTAATTTTTTTTTTTAATTTCACCCTTGAATCATTGAAGTGTGAATGAGCTTGTGAACTTAACAAAAGCTATCTCATGCTATTTGTTTTCTTCCAATATGTTTATTCATTTTAGGCTTTTAAATCTCTTAATATGGATTTGAATTTCACTCTTGAATCCCTAAATGATGAATTCCCTTATAAATGTAACATCATTTATTGCATGATAACTGTTTTCCTCCAATAAGTTTATTAATTTTGTTTGGATTTTAATCCTTTAATATGGATTTGAATTTCTCCCTTTAATCCCCAAAGCGTGAATTCTCTTGCAAATTTAACAAAATTTACTTCATGCCATTGGTTTTTTTTTAAATGTTCATTTTTGGCTTCTCAATCCCTCATAGAATTTACTTTATGCCATTGGTTTTCTTGAAATATATTCATTTTGGGCCTTGTTATCCTTTAATATGGATTTGGATTCCCTCACATACCATGCTTTCAAAATATGGACCTCAACTAATTAGAAATTGTTTGCCAATTTTTAAATAACTCATATACTCAATGTAAACCTTACAAAACTGAATTGGAGTTTTAATATTGTACCTCTATTTTTGTTGACCAATTTGAGGTCTATACTTTCATGCCTATTTTAGGATCTTTTATTAAACTGGAAATGTGGAACTCTCAAGCTATGGTAAGAACGTTGATGGCTAATAACCATGGTTGCATTATTTAAGCCCTGAATCTAGTCAACTCAAGAGAGAGAGAGAGAGAGAGAGAGAGAGAGAGAGAGAGAGAGAGAGAGAGCTTTTTGAAGGAGTTAATGTTTCCACTTTATGAAACTGGACTTTGAAGTAGGACATAGAACTAATCTAGCCTAGATCCATCTAATATTGGATCTGATATGTACCTTTAGGTTGCATACTTGAGTTAGAGTGTTTGATATAACAATTTTTTGTTTGTGTGAGATCAATATCCATTGGTCTGTTCGAACTCAGGATATGCAACATAAAGCTTCACAATGTGTTTATTGAATCTTGGTTTAGATGTGTCTTGGTTTGTGTGCATATTCAATGTTTCCCAATGTGCCATCACAATTCAATAAACCATTACATAAGTACAAAAAGAGTTGATAACAAGTTTATCACCACACTCACTCAGCTTGTAGAATGCCTGTTGCTTCCCTATGTGCAAATAGGCTCCTCTAAGATAAGGCTTATATTGTATGACATTTTGTTAATGTTGTTAGTTGGGAGTAAGTTTGTGTAAAGCAAAATTTGGTAATTTCAACACTCTTTTAAAGTTCCTCCTGAGTCACTCTAAGCAGCTTATTTTCCCTTATTTTATTTAATTTGTTGTAGTGGTATGACATATTAGTCTATGTGGAATTGGGTTGAGACAAAAAAGATCTCGTAGCCTACACTATTGTTCATTCCAAATGTAGTGATATATGTTTTAGATTCTAGGGAAAACCAATGTTTAGAAGTTCACCTTAAACAATAAGCCTTTTGTTTTAGTGGATTAGGCTTTGATCATGTACTTGGTTATGTGTGATGTTTCCATCATTAAAATTCTAGTTAGTTTGAGCATTTTGTACTTAGTGATTATGGTATTTGTATTGGTGGTTGGGTTATTTGTTAAATAATTTTGTCATCCTAATTTTATGTTTTATATGATCGTTATGATAAAATGAAGTGTTATGGAGTTGTATGAATACAACCTCCTATTTGTCTAATGTGGATAGTTTGAACCCTCTAAATAGGTTAAAATCTAATTCTGGTAGAAACAAAGACTAAATTTGACAAAGTACCTGTACAACTTATACTTTAGGAAGTATGATATCTAGTAGAATGAATAAGATAAAACTATACCTTGCTTTTCACCTACTTTGAAGTAAAATTTGTTGGCTCAAGATTACATTGTACTTCCTGCTAGATGAAAATAAAGGCTATATTTAAAATTCACAACATACATTTTTTTGTAGCGCTTCCATGAAGAGTAAAATGCTTGATCTATGATGTTCAAATCTGCACATGGAGAATTGAATCTGAATACAATTATATATGATTGTGCATTATATCTAGGCATCACTGCATTTTGATATCTACACATCAAATTATGTTGCTACATTTTTCAGTGATGTATGACATTAGGTTATTTGAGACTGATTTTTCCCAAATAGAAGATGCAAAGTCTACATTTTCAGTGGTTTTCCTTTTGTAGGTAATGTAGGATAAGGATTAAATTTTTAACTAGTTGGAAATCTATGTTCTAATGTTACCTACTTATTATATGGATCACATCATGATATGGTTTACTTTTTAACTGTTACGTGTCTTGATTAGTCGTCACAGGTCCAAGGCACCTTTTCATTCTTATCTGGATTATATAGAGAATGAAATCGAAGGTAAGAATATGAATGGAAACACACAGACACACACACACACACACACACACAGAAATATATATATTTTAGAGAGCACAATAATATATTAAAACCCAAATTCTATTAATAAATGAAATAGGAATTGATTGTAAAATGCAAAGCAACAAAAACTAGTTAGAATGGTGGTAGTTTTTCTCTAAAGAGAGAAGTGTCAGCAATGGGCATTTGTAGGAAGATCATTACAAGAGGTTGAAATGACCTTTTTAACATAAAGTAATAAAATGCAAGACGAAAAAAGATGAGAGATCCAAAAACCTAACACTAGGAGATTAAATGGAAGAGGAATGTGGGCCCCAATGAGTCTAGATAATTCATAAATGTAGAATGAATCTTACTAATGAATTAATTATAAATGTTTTCTTTCTATGCACTTTTTCTTTCCTGTTGTTTTTCCTCCCCATGGTCCTTTCTTTAATTTTTCCCCTTTATTTTTTCCTTTTTGTTTATATGGGTCTTGTTATCACCCCAAGAAACTCTCCTAGTTTGTACCTTGGAGATGCTCGGGAACATTATAAACTCAACATGATGTTGGAAATGGATGAATGGAAGGAATGATGCTTGTTCAAGCCAGATAACCACTACTACTTTGCTTGACTCCAGACATGCGTGAACACCCCCAGACTACAAGGATTTAGACCACCAATTACTCACAGTTTAAAGATTGGGTGAATATGGAGAATACTAACCACACCAGTAGATGCACAGGACCTTGTGATGGTCGGTTGCAACCAATAAAGAGGTTTGCAAATCTATTTTCCTAATGTACAGACAGGATGACAGCTCTCTAGCATTAGGTGAAAAGAAACCTGAATAACACATTCATTGATACATACAAGGTTTTAACACAGAGGTAGGATGACAGCTCCTCTAATGTTAAACATCAAGAGTTCGGGAAAAATGCATGAAAAGCACAACCTAGACAAGAATAGAAATGGAACGTGAGTAATTAACAACAAAAGAAGCTTTTATTAGCTGAAAATGAAGGCGAGACGCTGCAAGTATCAAAGTAGTTACAATCTCCAGAAATCGAAACTTACATCAAAACAACAACCATCCACCTTGATTACATCTATTTTCTGGGTATATATAGAGTTTCTTTACAAAAAGGTTGTGCTATTCTAGGTGTGGAGGGGTCATAATTGACCACCAATCACTTTAACTATCTGATAGAGTCTCTGGGGAAATCTGCCTACCTCAGGGAACGAATTTGATCTTCTCGGATGCACTGTTGTAATTCTCGAGAAGGTGGAGTGTCATAAAGAATAAAATTCCTTAACTGATAAACATATTTATCTACTCGAGGCTGGTCTTTTCTTTCTCGGGCATCCTTCCTGTTGAATGTAGTTGTTGAGGAGTAGCTACGCATAGTACTGATCACTGGCCACCTTCGTCTTTTCAGGAGTATGGAATGGTTATGGATGTGGATAGTCGAGATCGATGGAGGAAGAAAATTGGCTGTTAGATTGGGCAGATCGACGGTGGGGAGCGGTTGGTGGGAAGTATCGGGAGGACACAAGACAACGAAATTGTGAGACATTGGATCTTGGGTGGGAAGATCCAATGGTCATCGGGTGGAGGAAATGCACGGGGGGTTAATGAGCAAGGATGGAGGATGGGCGGTAAGCAGTATTGATCGCACCGCCATTGGGAGGAAAGTGGTAAACATACAAGGGCTCGCAATCACAATCATCACGCGACGTGTGGCAGACGGGGGGGAACAAAAACCACTTTGATCGCGAGCTGTCATGAGGTTAGTTTGTGAGAGCGGGAGGAGTGAACTCCATCCGATCAAGGCGGAGATGATCGAATGGCAAGGTTTTGATCGCGCAGGTTTTGTTCAATGTGACAGGGAAATGGTGGATTAGGGGTTTTGCGAAAGCGCGTGGTTATATGGGTCTCAGGGTTTTAATACCCGAGGCTTAAGAAAATCATTTTATGTGATTTTGAATAGAAGCAAAGGAGATAAAGAGGGGAATGGGCGAGGAATGGAGAAGGGAGAGGATATATGGTGTAGGCCTTCTTTGAGTAGAACCAAGGACTGAGCTTACTTCTGCTCCTCGAACAACAAAAACCTGTAGCAGAGCTAACACTAACTCCTTCTAGGGATGAGATCCTCCCTGTGAGGTCTCAAGAACTTGCATATCAATGCCTTTCCTGTGAAAACCAATTAGAAAAATTCCCTAGTGTTCCATTGGGCATGGAGTCTAACTGAGCTTACACTAGAACTAACAAAACAACGTATTTACACTTTTTAAGGCCACAAGACCTTAAACAACATAGGTTTCAAAAACTGCCCATTTACTAGGCCACGAAAATTTCTTCCCCTTCTCTTGGTCAATATGCCTGTCAGCTGGTTCATCAAATACTTGCAAAATCAGATTTATTTGATCATCTACCTCAAAAAGTTTAGGGCATTTTACCTTATCAAGTAGAGATGGTTTATATTTCAGCTCCTCTCTGTATGCCCTCATCCTTGGATGTTCTTCGTGGAAGCTTTTGTACACCTGTTGAATAACAATGGCAACTGTGTACTCGACTATGTCACTTGTGGCCTAAACAATTAATATAAATGGTGAACCAATGTATTCTTGTGTGGGGGACACAAAGACTTCACCTACTCTTGCATCTTTCTTAGAACAAGTCCCATCCAAGGAGGTGTCCCAAAACTATGCACCTTCTCCCTCTGTGATCTGGAAAACTGCCCTTCCAAGCTGTGTGGGGGCCAGTTGGGCAGGCTTTGAAATATCAAGACTGGGATTATCCATGTTAGCCTTGGGCATCGACTCATGGATAACTCCAGTGCCTAAGGGAGAATTATGAGGGATGGTCTCTTGAATAGATGGAGAATCATAAGATGATGAGGAACTAACTTCATCCTTTTTTATCACTGAGGTGGGAATAACAACAGGTTGGTCAATTTGTAGATTTTCGTAGTCATTAGAGGCTTGGTTGGCTTCAGGATTATACTCTTTGAGGATGGTGGGACCTGCTGCTGGTTGCTTCTGCTTATAAGCTTCTTGTTCTGTAGGGACAACAAAATTATGAGTAGTGCCTTTGGATAATGACTTCTCATAGGCAACTCTGGTTAAGAAAGGGGTGCTACCCTTGTCTTCCATATCATGGACCTCATCCTCCTCTTCAAAATGCTCTTCCTCCATGACTATACTCTGAAAAAGGGTCTTCACCCTTTGGTCTTCATTTCCATCTTTGCTGCTCTGCAAAATCTACAACTGCTCCCTTTCTCCTCTATATGGATTTGGATTTGGAAGAGAAAAGGAACTAGGAGCTCTTGCTTTCCTAGAATGTTGCTCAACCCTTAATTTGGAAACTTCAGAGGCTAATGAATCTATCATTTTATCGATCTTAAGATCTGAGGATGATGAGAGCTCACCCCTCTGCCTTCTCCTAACAGCATTACCTTTGAGCCTTTCTGCAGCCATGATGTTTGATTCTACTTCTAGGGATGCATCTTGCATATCAGCCAAAGAAGCACATCTTCTTTCTTTTAACAGCAGGCAGAAATGAGAATCAAAGGCATTAGCATAAGTGAGCTTAGTAGAGGTGGGGGTGGGTTTAACTTCAGCTGGTATCCTGCTGTACAGGTGGTTAAATCTCTTATTGAAATCAGACAGTAGCTCACCATTTTCCCTCTATAAGTTCCCAAACTCAGTATGATAGTAGAGAAGATCTTTCTTATTCCCCCAATGCTTTAGGAACACACCATCTAAGGCCTCAATGTCTGTTATAGACCTAGGAGTCAATTCTCTGAACCATTTTCTAGCCTCTCCATCTAGGATTTGGACAAAAACCCTCATCCACACATCATATTCACTGATATCCAGGTTATCAGCATAACTATAAAAAGACTCGAGGTGTTCTTCAACTGTTACTCCCTCTGTACCAATGAACTTAGGCATGTATTTCTGGTACTCTCCTGCAGGCATGGAATTTAAAGGAATAGGCAAGACCAATGGTCCATATCTAGCAGCTATGATTCTTTCCATCTTTGTGGGTGCTTGCTAACCTGCCATGACCGGGGTAGGTGGAAGGATACTGGCAGATTGAATGGTGGGGAATAATGAAATAGATGACAGGAATGAGGGAAAATGGTGGACTGTATGGGAGACTTCCTTTGGACTGAGATCCAAAGGGGAACTGAAAGAACAAGGAGATTTATGAATCTCTGAGGGTATTTCTTAATGAACAACGTTAGGCTCTAGGTCTTCAAAATGAACATTCCTAGCTATAATCTTCTCCTGCAGAGATACATAGGATTTCCTACCCTGATGCTCATTTCTGTGATGTTTTCTTCGGCTTGACAATCTTCTCAGGGTCAGGCACTGGATCAACTGGTGAATTCTAAGGATTTCTCTGGGTATGCCTCACAAACTGAGCCAGAACTGTAATGTGGAGTCGCCAGGTAGATGATTACAACTAGAAATGTGTCCAAAATTTGTCTTTCATCAAAGCTATAACTGTGTCATTCTCCCAGGGAAGCTGAGCTTCAATCTCCTCTCCTTGGCAACGGTGCCAATTAATGTTATCACCCCAAGAAACTCTCCTAGGTTGTATCTCGGAGATGCTCGGGAGCATTATAAACTCAACATGATGTTGGAAATGGATGAATGGAAGGAATGATGCTATTCAAGCCAGATAACCACTCCTACTTTTCTTGACTCCAGACATGCGTGAACACCCCCAGACTATAAGGCTTTAGACCACCAATTACTCACAGTTTAAATATTGGGTGAATATGGAGAATACTAACCACACCAGCAGATGCACAGGACCCTGTGATGGCTGGCTGCAACCAGTAAAGAGGTCTGCAAATCTAATTTCCTAATGTACAGACAGGAAGACAACTCTTTGGCATTAGGTGAAAAGAAACCTGAATAACACATTCACTGATACATACAAGGTTTTAACACAGAGGTAGGATGACACCTCCTCTAATGCTAAACATCAAGAGTTCAGGAAAAATGCATGACAGGCACAACCTATACAAGAATAGAAATGAAACGTGAGCAATTAACAACAAAAGAAGCTTGTATTAGCTGAAAATGAAGATGATACGCTGCAAGTATCAAAGTAGTTACAGTCTCTAGAAGTCGAACCTTACATCAAAACAACAACCATCCACCCTGATTACATCTATTTTCTGGGTATATATAGAGTTTCTTTACAAAATTGTTCTGCTATTCTAGGTGTGGAGGGGTCATAATTGATCACCAACCGCATTAACTGTCTGATGGAGTCTCTGGGACAATCTTCCTACCTCAATGAACGAATTTGATCTTCTTGAATGCTTTGTTGTACTTCTTGAGCAGGTGGAGTGCCATAAAGAATAAAATTCCTTAACTGTTGAACGTGTTTATCTGCTCGAGGCTGGTCCTTTCTTTCTCAGCCATCCTTCCTGTTGAATGCAGTTGTTAAGGAGTAACTGCGCAGAGTACTAATCACAGGCCACCTTCGTCCTTTCAGGAGTGTGGAATGGTTATGGACGAGGATACTTGGGACGGATGGAGGAAGAAAATTGGTTGTTAGATTGGGCAGATCGATAGTGGGGAGCGCTTGGCGGGAAGTATCAGGAGGACACAGAGCAAGGCGATTGTGAGCCGTTGGATCTTTGGTGGGCATATCCAATGGTCATTGAGCGGAGGACATGCATGGGGGGTTAATGAGTGGGGACGGAGGATGAGGGTAAGTAGTATTGATCGCACTGCCATTGGGAGGGAAGCGGTAAACGTACGAGGGCTCATGATCACAATCATCATGCGACGCGTGGCAGACGTGGGGGAAAAAAACCACTTTGATCACAAGTTATCCTGCAGTTATTTTGTGAGAGCAAGAGGAGCGAATGCCATCTGATCACTGTGAAGATGATTGGACGACGGGGGTTTGATTACACAGTTTTCATTTGATGTGACAGGGAAACGGCGGATTACGGGTTTTGCGAAAGCACGCGGTTATATGGATCTCAGGGTTTTAATACCCGGGGCTTAAGAAAATCATTTTATGCTATTTTAAATAAAAGAGAAGGAGATAAAGAGGGGAATGGCCAAGGAATGGAGAAGGGAGAGGATATCTGGTGTAGGCCTTCTTTGGGTAGAACCAAGGACCGAGCTTACTTCTGTGCCTCGAACATCAACAACCTGTAGCAGAGCTAATAGGTCTCCCTTTTTTTGGTATTTGTTTCCTATACGTAGATGCTCCATGTATTAAGGGGTTTGAATGTATGGAAGAAATGTTTCTTATGTGAACTTCTGACTGTAAGTAGTGCTCGCTACTAACAGAATCTACATTTCATATAATATTTTGATAGTTGTCAACATTCCACTCCATTTATGAGTGTCAAGAAGTCCATTTCTCATTTTCCTATATAAATTAACATTTTGGCCTCGTTGTATTCTTAACTATTGAATCCCATGCTTAAAAAGAGTTTCCTGCATAATACAAAATACAAACATGTATCTTGATATTTACTCATAACTCAACAACATTGCAGTTAGATGAACATATTTTGGGTGTACTTTCTATTATATTAGAAAGTGCAAAATTTTAAGAGATGATTATAGAATAGTTAGTTGCATATCTCCAATGCCTAACATTTTAGTTTGGGCAATACGTTTTAATTTTCACCTTAATGGAGGGCGAATAGGTATGGAAAACATTCTAAGATATTAAATAGTTCATTTTATCATATTCCAAATTAAAAGTCTTGGTTATAAGTTTTCTCAAGTATTTTGTTAGTACCATTTATTTTGTATTTTTTGGGCAATCACTACAACGTGATAGGGTCTTTTAAGGTATTAGTTTGAGACAAAATCACAATTTAGTCTCAACCTTTCCCTTTTCCTACTTTTATTTTAATTTATTTTAATTACTAGCATTTGCACCTTATGTTGCAAAGGAAACGTCGTAAGGCATAGAGTGGGGAAGAATAGGGACATGTGAATGGACATTGTTGAAAGCAAGGGTGGATGATAATGAGTTACAATTGCAATAGTTAGTTATGTGTATTCTAGAAATGAATATTTTGTAAATAATAATAGTTTGTGGAATAATTTATAAAAAGTATGTCATCAACTACAAAATTGATATCTATAGAAATAGAAGGCTAGAAAACAAAAATTTTAATTTATAAGATCCAATTTACATGGTTGGTCAACATGTAGAAACCCCTTGTTTCGTCACTCTGTCCAAGTGGGGAATAATAATATGACAATGGAATCACTATTGTGAATATGCAGAGACATAATACTATGGCATGCTTATAGATTGTTTTTGGCTGAATGACTTGCAATTGGCTTTCAAGCTACTGGTTCACCATAAGTTGGATCTACAAAATATTAGTTGGATCTAAAGAACAAATAAAGCTAGGATAAAAGGTCCAAATTTATGAAATTATTAGTTTCTTCCTTCCCCACCTTTCCATTGTTCTTATTATTATTATAATACTAATAATAATACTATTATTATTACCAAATAGCTCCCTAGATGTCGTCAAACAATTAATATTTATTTTATTAGAACAAATCAAGGTATGGATAGAAAGCTAAAATTTCTGAAATTATTAGTTTCTTCCTTCCCATCTTTTTCACTCTTAGCATTATGACACTTCCTTTCACATCCTATAGTGGATTGAACTTGCAAGAAAATTCGAGGTGAACCTTATACCTCTACCTCTTTTGTTCATTTTTGTACAGAAGGAGGTATATACATCTTCAGTTCATATTTCTAGCCATTATCAACACCTAATACATGCTTTTGTATACAGGGAATAAAATTTTCATCATGTTTGAACTCAACTATTTGCCTTCCAAGGCTGGCTAAAATGGATGTTGGGTTGAGGGCCTCCACTGCAAATATTTTTATTGACAATGGCCCTTACAAAGAGTTTATTTTCAAGCATTTTCAAGTGGTTTCTATGGATGAAGAAAGTGCAGCAGTAGTTCTAGTAAGTTGATCAGTCTATAAAAGAAATTCCCATCTGAAGCCCTGAGTAGGCTATGAGTGAGACTTTTTGCCTCTACATAAGAGTTCATTAGATAATGTTTTCTACAAACCCCTCTCACATACTCAACTGCATGACTGCCCTATTCAAGAAGCCAGCTATTCCAATAAGCATGTGAATGAAAATCACCTATACAATTTACCGATTACAACAACAACCAACCAACAAAAAGAAAAATGTACTCAGCAAACTAAGGCAACAAACTGGTCAAGTAACAATCCTCAAAAGGGCCAATATACTGGGACTCTCCATTCAAATAGGTATTACCACCTATATTTTATTTTGATTTAAGTATATTTCCAGTAACAATTCACCAAACTGTAGTAAGCCTATGTGATGAAACAATATCACCAAAAGTTCAAACTATGCATGTTACCAATAAAACTGTTGGCTAAACCTATAAACAATCTTAATCATCCACTTCTACCTGCCTTCTTAGTATTAGGCTTTTACCAACATGTGTGTGATTAAGTTGTTTCTCATGTTTTATCAGCTACCAGGTTTGATAGAAAAGAAGTGCAAATTTCCTGCCTCCACTATCTAACAGATCTGTTAATTTTTGAATTATTCAAAACTTGAACAAGGCCAATATATTGAAATAACACCATGAGAGCCTCAGAACTTATGCCTCCATTTATAAGCTATCTTAACTATGCCATTTCTTCTAGTAATCCTAATAACAAAAAAACCATTCCATTTCTTGCCTTTAAAACAGATATTTTCATCCAACAACTTCTAATGGCACGCAGAGGCAGATTCATTGAATTTTACCATTTACGTCAGCCTTGGTATGCAAAGGGAGATCCATTGAAATCAGATATTTCTTTCAACAAAATATAGCAGTGTAATGAATACGTTGGCAACAATTAAATGACCCCGTGTCCACTGCAACGAGGAGAACATGATTCAATAACTATTCGAAGGCTCTGCATGTACAAATGTAGTACACCATTTTCTTTTGCCGAAGCAGCATTTATGGTTGTGATTATCATAGTCTTGTTAGGCATTGAAGTTTTTTCTAGATCACTCCCTAAATCAAAGGCAGTTACAGATGAATTCAACTCTGAACTCTGCAAGATATTGGCTCTTAATTGAACCGTAATAGCCATGGAAATTTATTTATAAAAAGTATGCCATCAACTACACAATTGATATCTACAGAAATAGAAGGCTAGAAAACAAGAATTATAATTTATAAGATCCAATTTACATGGTTGGTAAACATGTAGAAAGCCCCTCCACTACAAATATTTTTATTGACAATGGCCCTTATAGAGAGTTTATTTTCAAGCATTTTCAAGTGGCTTCTGTTGATGAAGAAAGTGCAGTAGTAGTTCTAGTAAGTTGATCAGTCTATAAAAGAAATTCCCATCTGAAGCCTTGAGTAGGCTATGAGTGAGACGTTTTGCCTCTACATAAGAGTTCATTAGATAATGCGTTCTACAAACCCCTCTCACATACTCAACTGCATGACTGCCCTATTCAAGAGCTAGCTATTCCAATAAGCATGTGAATGAAAATCGCCTATACAATTTACCAATTACAACAACAACCAACCAAAAAAAACAAAAAAATGTACTCAACAGACTAAGGAAACACATTGGTCAAGTAATAATCCTCAAAAGGGCCAATATACTGGGACTCTCCATTCAACTAGGTATTACCACCTATATTTTATCTTGATTTAAGTATATTTCCAGTAACAATTCACCAAACCGTAGTCAGCCTATGTGATGAAACAATATCACCAAAAGTTCAAACTAAGCATGTTACCAATAAAACTGTTGGCTAAACCTATAAAAAATATTAATCATCCACTTCTACCTACCTTCTTAGTATTAGGCCTTACCAACAGGTGTGTGATTAAGTTGTTTCTCATCTTTTATCAGCTACCAGTTTTGACAGAAAATAAGTGCAAATTTCCTGCCACCACTATCTAACAGATCGGCTAATTTCTAAATCATTCAAAACTTGAACAAGGCCAATATATTGAAATAACATTTCCTTTGCTCGAAATTGTTTCAATCTATGATTGTTTATATAATCGTCTTACAACTTGTATATTTTTATAGAGGAGTGTGGTTTCCTATCATGCTTATGTATGAAATTAGGTCCAAGATAAATGGCAGGAATTTGACCGATTTTAATGTTTGATCATTTTCAAAGCATTTCACGTTCAACTAAATAAAATACTTAGCTTTTTGTTTGTCTACTTTACAGTTTCCAGCAGCAAACATAATTTACTTTTATACTGGAGTCCAGCCTTGAACTCTTAAATAGAACTCTACAGATGTATCCTTTCTATTAAGAGTGCTAATTTTTGTCTGTTCATTTTCTTTTCGACTGTGACTGATGCTTGTTCAAAACAATGTTGTCAGACTCTTTTCAGACTCCAGAATCTTGCCAAGTCCACTGAGTCACCACTGAAAAGAGTAACTCCTAGACACTCTTCTGTCATAATCCCCACTTGCCAGGCTCCTCTGAAACTTGCCAAAACATATTCTGAGTACTTTTTTTTCTCTTTGCCAAGTCTGAAAGGTTCTGCTGAGTCTTCCTGAGTCACAGCCCAGCCGAGTCTTAGAAGAGTCCAAGTCTGATTGAAATTGTTTCAAGTCAGGTCAACACATCTTCCTGTGCTTCCCACAATATTTATGTATGTGTCCATGTGTGTAGGATGTGTATCTGGATCTACTGCCCACTTTATTTCGTTTGAGTGAATCAATCATTGTTAAGATGAACTTTACAACAAACCAGTTTGTAAGTGAGGTGTCATGCACATACCTCTCCACAAAAAAGTTGAACTCTTGTGCAATACAAAAGTTGTTTCATCTATGGAATGAAAATTTTGTTTGATACTACCAGATTCAAATTGGATCGTGAGAAGTTTTTGTCCAATGTTTATTGAGAGTAAAATTAGTCTTTTAACTAGATGTTCTATATAGGCAATTGTTAAAAATGGTCAACTAAGGTCAAATTCCACTATGTATGACTCCTTTGTATGATATGATGATGGCATTGAATTCCTCTTCTCGAGAGGACCAATTTTGACCTAAAGCACGATGGATTCTGACAGGCAAAAATGTATATTTGAAGTCAATCCCACAATGTTGGTTTTCGTCAAGGTCAGCCCCACAGTCATGTAGACTCATGAAGCCCAAAAGACATGACCTTTGACCCACATTGAATTGTATAAATATAAGATGATTTCAATCCATTTTGGCATCAGCACACATGATTTTCTCTTTCCTCTCATGATGGATTCGACTTTCTTTGAGAAACTATCTCTCTCCCATACGTGCAAATTTTTGGAGGATGGATTTCTTGTGATTTTCTGCGGTTGAATTTTCCAGTACACAGAGCAGCATTGACCAGGCACTTTGACCAACTATTTGACTATGAATTTGATGGATTATTACTTTGCCAACTAGGCCACACTTGTGAGCAGAGGAACCGAGCACAAACTGAGGTGTTTGACCATAGGTCTGAGGTAGGTTTAACCGCAGACTGTTGACCAAGTTTTGACCAGAATTTTGAAGGCTGCCTTGACTGCATTTTGACTGCCTAGGGAGGGTGAATTTATCTCTCCTTTTACCGAATAGATTGGGCTGATTTGACTGAGATGTTAACCATTGAATGCTAACTGGTTAGGATAGCTTTGACTATTGTTGACTTTTGCATATGTGACTTTGACTTTTGGACATTTGATTGGGATCATCTATGGCAGGACAATATATTGAGTTTGACTAATGTATCATTGTACTTATGGATTTCTCTCTCTGTGAACATTTGATATTATCAGGAAGAAAAGATTTGTGGGTTTTCCCCCTGGTCAGGTTTTTCCCTGGCTTTAAGTCTAAATCATGGTGTCCTCTTGTCTTGGCTTGTCTTTTCATTTATCTTTGATGTTTTTTCATCAGTTACTGTCATGTGATAATGGTCAACATGATTGCTAATGGATTAATGGAATTAATAATGGGCTAATGGATTAATGAAGTAACTGACCTCTGACCTAAGCAAAGAACATGTTAACTCAAAAATTAACATGGTATTAGAGCTAGCTGAGGTCAAGCCCAAGCAAGAGGAGGAATGCAATCTCAAGAGATGAAGCAGTGGATTGTTCATGTATTTGAAGTATCTTGTTGCAAGCCTTAGAAAACATGAGAGGTCTCGAAAAATAATACAAGTCTAGGTATATGCAAGAGCTGGGGTAAATAGCTCATGAAGGCCATTAATCAAATCTGAAGATGCTAAAGTCCTCCTTCAGCAGCTAAACCACGTGTCATGATAAGAAGTCAATGAAGAGTTTTGTTTTAAGAATTTTTTGATCTGAGTCCAATCTTCTCATTGGATAAAGCAGTCAATAGTATGTTTGAAGATCTGATCCCTTTGGCACCTCTGCATCAGAATTCTGAAGCTAGCAGTCCTTCCATACAGTCACCTGTGCTCACATAAATTCAAGTCGTGTAAACAAAGATTTCCAACAAGCAAATTTGTTGAGGATCAAATAAGTGACTCTAGGGATACATATATTTATTTGGATTTGATCAATGAATTAAAGAGAGTCCTATGGAGCAATGAAGAACCGAGTTGTTGGCCCCGTTCTCTGAACCATTAAGAAGGAGCCAAGTGTTCCTATTGTTTTGAGCACAAGAAACAATATACGAAATTCTGGAGGTAATACCTGTAGTTTTTAAATTGACTTTCAGTAGCATGGTGATCATGTTCAGCACATGACATCTCAACCATCCTGCATCCCTATTTTGCAAATATATCCAAAAACTTACAACAGCGTTCTACTCTTTCTCCTTGGCCAACTCTAACCTTGTCATAAACAAAAGGAAGGCCACTCCACCCAACTTTCCTGCTCTCGAGCCCACACATAGGATGGATGCACAATATACAAAATTCTGGAGGTAATACCTGTAAAAATAGATTGCGGGCAAACTCTTTGACAGAAAGGACATCTGCAAATAATGTGTTTCTCTTCAGTCTCTGAGTTGGAAATGACCTCAACACAGACTATGTTGCTAGAATAGATGAACATAGATATATCACCTCAGGAACACTACAAATCCTCTTGGAAGGTTCATGTAATGATAATTATGTCTGAGATGAAAATGATTGACTGCGTTTATCAGGCTTTGGTTCAATGCAGATAAGAGAACGTTAGATTTATGCCTCTCCATTATCTTCAACCTGCAGGTGTAACCTACTATCAGACCTTCATCTAGGTATTTCTTCAATCTAGATGGGCCAAAGCTATGAAAATCAACTTTGATTTATCCTAGTTTGAATAAGCCTGAATATGCAGATATTGAATTATTGATTGGAACTAAAGATAGTTACACAATTGGAACTGATTTATCCTATTATAGATATTTCTACAAACAAGGATAGTGACCAAATAGCAACACTTCTCGAGATTGGGCATCCTTATAGAAACTGTGTATTCTTCACTGGGGAGGATCCCTATTGGGGACCAAGACAAAGATGAGGCTATAGCTAAAGAAAAAAAGAAATGAGTTCTAGGCCATGATGAAGAGGACTAGACACACAAGAGCTTTCCAGTGTTCTTTTGTAAAAAATCTCTTAATGTAAAGTAATACATTTTGAGAAAAAATTCTTTACCTCAAGACATGTTTGGCAATGTTAAATACAAAAGTTGGGTGTCTATTTTTAATGGTAGTAGTAATCCCTCTATCCAGAAACAATAAGAATACAACATTGCATTCTGTGCAGAGGAAGGTGGAAGTAAACAGAAGGAGGAAACAAACTGTGGGTCCCCCCCCAAACAACCAAACTGCATCCTCCCTCAATTAGAAACTGTAGCTGGTGCTTCTAAAGAAGCATCTCAAGCTGATGCAGAGATACAAAATATCATAAAATTGCAGTATCTTTCATGAATTTTCTTGGATACTTCCATTTCACATATCTACCATGCATAAACGTTAAATAAGGATTCCTGAGTCTGATGTTGTACTTGGGAAGCAAGGTTGTTCTTCTCAAATAGATTCTGAAAGTTATGCAGAGCTGTCGAGATAGGAATTGGTTGCTATATTTTGTACCACTTAAGAGTTTACATAGTTCTAGATTAGTGCATTGAGAATTTGGTGGTGGAATTATTTTGCCCACAACTGATTCAAACAAGACCTGGAGAAGTGATGCCATTACAAATCCGATACATAGAATTAAAGTGTCTAAAAGTTGCTCCTTTTTTTAGTTGGGGACCCAACTCTTTCAGAACCCATTATATTGAAATCAGGCCTTTCGTATACTCTGTTCAGATTTTAGAGGGGGGTTTATTTTTCCCATAATCGATTCAAACCAGATACAATTAAGTCAATGCGATGGTGTGTATTAACTCGTTCAAAAAACTATGCCCATTATCAAATAGATACAATAATTTGGTGTCTTGTTATTAGAAAATGCATTACACTATTTAGCTACCACTTCTATGTTTCCATCACTATTTTTATCATAAAGAAACCACCTCTGGACACCTACATAGCATGGTACATGATCCATTCCTTAAGAAATGGAGCTTGGTTCCAAAGCATTGTGCAAGGACAGACCTGATGGAGAGGCCTAAACATCTGCACAAGTTTTGAGATCATCATGGATTTAACTTCAACCCTATCTACAAATGGAAGTAAACCACTTCTGGATCTCCATACGAAAGCCTTCATCCCTTCGATTTCCTGTATTCTAAGCCAATAGGCTTCTCACATCTGATCACTTGAGTAGCCATCAAAACCTTGGTATGAAAAATCTTGCTGCGCAAATCTATGGTGTCCCATTTCTTGAAATCCCTAGCATTAAGCAGATCGGTGTCCAAATTGGAACCAAAATAGTAGACAAGCTTATCAGTATCAAAAAACCTACCTCACCTCAAGTTCAATCCTTTGACAAACAAAACCATGTTGTCTGGTTCTACTAAGTTCAATCCTTTGACAAACAAAATCACATTTTTTGGTTCTACTACTGCCTCATAAAAAAGTATTCTCCATGAAAAATTGTTTGGATACCTAGCTTGCGAAGTGACAAACATTCTATTTTCCTTGAGTTTTTTAGTTAAAGTGATCTTCAATGGTCGCTTCAGGACTTCTTTTCCAAGCTCTTCCACTTTGCTGATTTGTTGAGCACTGATATGGTGCACCCTTGGTTGCCCCTCCTTTTAAGGTATGTCTATATAACAAAATGCCAATTTGTAACTTAAAGGAATGATGTTGGAAAATAATATATGCGACGATGTTGAAAAATTATAAAATCCACCTAACAAAAAAAAATTATGCAAAGAGGAACTTGACAAGAAAGCATAATCATCGATCAGCAGGCACCACTGGCTAAGATCCCAACTCATATCCTTCAGAGAGCTGACACTCGTTGAAAATTGGCATTTTGTGTTGGGATACTGTTTGAATGGTTGAACCAGAAAATTGGTGTTCTGCGTTGGGATACTGCCTGAAAATTGGCGTGATCATTTCAGATCTTGATGCCAAAAGAATGTGAATTGTTGCAGAAGTCTTAGTGGGGAAGGAGGAAAGGGATAAATTTATCCTTCAAATTCCATTTGAAGAGTCTACAAGGTCTATAGGGTAATGTTAGATATAATGTTGATGCATTCCATCCCTATTCATCATTCTGAATCTATAGGGTAAGCCTGCTCTTTTTCCTCTTGATTCAGTGAATTTAGAGCTTGTGAACCCTTTAAATCTAGGAAATATAGGCGAGGGTTCTAATCAGCATGAAGTACTACAATACTAAGAGGGGAGGGTTGAGATCTCACCCATTATATGCATCTAGATTGAAACCCCTTATTTTTGCAACATGAGAAAGGGCATCTCTCCAGGTTTGAATGCTGGTGGAGTTGTATCGCGGTTTCCCTTCACCTGTTTGCACAATTTCTATCCTGATTTCAGTTTCAAAAGGGTTTTGGGGGCATGAGGATACAGGGGATGCCATTGCCAATGCCGATTCGACTATACAAATAGAAATTGGAGCCCAGAAATTGAAACAACCATAAAATCCACGAAACCGTAAACGGAAACAACCAAAACTCCACGAACTCTCCCGAAAGCTCGGCGCACAGATGTCAAGTGGAAAGTGAAACTTTTTTTTAAGGTTTTTTAATGTTTTAAAACATTTTTTATTAAATCAGACGGCTGATTTTTGTTCAATCGTCTAGCAAAAGATCTAACGACAATGATTAGGATAGAAAGGCATTTAGGGGAGTTCATTTCAGAGGGAAACGCCTTATGGCGTAATTATGTTGCATTGTTATTATACATAAATAAACCATAATAAAGATCAAAGCTATTTCCACAAGTGTTGTCAACAATTTTGAGCAATGTTTCATAACTTTTAATATTAATTGGAGTAGATTCTAAGTTCAACTTGGCTAACATCCTTTCGACAGTCTGGGTTTTAAATTGAGTTTCAGCAGCATGGCAATCATGTTCAGCGCATGACATCTCAACCATCCTGCATCTTTATTTTGCAAATATATCCAAAAACTTATAACAAAGTTCTACTCTTTCTTCTTGGCCAACTCTAACCTTAGTCATAAACAAAAGGAAGGCCACTCCACCCAAACTTCCCGCTCTCGAGCCCAAACATAGGATGGATGCACAACATACGAAATTCTGGAGGTAATACCTATAGTTTTTAAATTGACTTTCAACAGCATGGTGATCATCTTCAAAACATGACATCTCAACCATCATGCATCCTTATTTTGCAAATATATCCAAAAACATACAACAACGTCCTACTCTTTCTCCTTGGTCAACTCTAATCTTGTCATAAACAAAAGGAAGGCCACTCCACCCAACTTTCCTGCTCTCGAGCCCAAACATAGGATGGATGCACAATATACAAAATTCTGGAGGTAATACCTATAAAAATAGATTGCAGGCAAACACTTTGATAGAAAGGAAATATGCAAATAATGTGTTTCTCTTCGGTCTTTGAGTTGGAAACGACCTCAACATAGAATGTGTCGCTAGAATTGATGAAAATAGATATATCGCCTCAGGAACACTGCAAATCCTTTGGGAAGGTTCATGTAATGATAATTATGTCTGAGATGAAAATGATGGACTACGTTTATCAGGCTTTGGTTCAATGCAGATAAGAGAATGCTAGACTTATGCCACTCCGTTCTCTTCAACCTGCAGGTGTAACCTGCTATTAGACCTTCATCTAGGTATTTCTTCAATCTAGATGGGCCAAAGATATGGAAATCAACTTTGATTTATCCTATTTTGAATAAGCCTGAATATGTAGATATTGAATGATTGATTGGAACTAAAGATAGGGAGACAACTGGAACCGATTTACCCTGTTATAGATATTTCTACAAACAATGATAGTGACCAAATAGCAACACTTCTCGAGATTGGGCATCCTTATAGAAACTGTGTATTCTTCACTAGGGAGGATCCCTATTGGGCACCAAGACAAAGATGAGGCTATAGCTAAAGAAAAAAAAGAAATGAGTTCTAGGCCATGATGAAGAGGACTTGACACAGAAGAGCTTTCCAGTGTTATTTTGTAAAAAATCTCTTAATGTAAAGTAACACATTTTGAGAAAAAATGCTTTACCTCCAGACATGTTTGGCAATGTTAAAGACAAAAGTTGGGTGTCTATTTTTAATGGTAGTAGTAATCCCTCTATCCCGAAACAATAAGAATACAACATTGCATTCTATGCGGAGGAAGGTGGAAGTAAACAGAAGGAGGAAAAAAATTGTGGGTGCCTTCCCAAACAGCCAAACTGCATCCTCCCTCAGTTAGAAATTGTAGTTGGTGCTTCTAAAGAAGCATCTCAGGCTGATGCAAAGATACAAAATATCAGAAAATTGCAGTATCTTTCATGAATTTTCTTGGATACTTCCATTTCACATATCTACCATGCATA
>APFE030012731.1:0-16682 GCA_000404065.3 Pinus taeda
GAAATTAATTTATTTTATCTCTTTTCCATATAGAAAAGATTCTTAATCATTTTGACATATTTAAATTCATATATAAAAATTGTTTTATATATCAAATTTTACTTTAAAAATAGAAATTTTAAAAAAGCTATGATAGCTTAAACAAATCCGGCAAATTTCACTAAGTTACAAAGTCAACTCATATTCAATGAGAGACAATACTCTTTTTAGAAGTGCAAACTTGTTGGAATATTTATCCAACACACTTCCAAACGTGTAGAGACTTTGAAGTCCAAAGTTTGAAACTACGGAAATTATAGATTATAGGGTTTCATGCATTGAATAGAATCAAACTAAAACTATTTCAAATGTCATAGTGATTCGTTAAGGTGAAATCATACTAAAATAAAAGGTTATCGTATTTTTCAATTGATAAATTTATACAAAAATAAATTTATATACATCTGTCAATTTGTATTTGTGTATTGTGTGGTACATGCATATATTGTGTGGCACATGCATTCCGTCAACTCTACACATTATTTTATGAATAAAGGAAGAAAGCCATAAAATTCTCAAAAAAAATTATAAACTATCTATACACATCCACCATACCATTTTAATTCGATAAGAATTGTGTACTCCTCAAAGTTTACAAAATTTAGATTTCGAAAAACCCCACACTGGTGCCCACAAAGTAAATGAAAGATAATAATCTCGGTAGGATTTTGAGCAAATACAGATAGGTTTACGTGCAACAAATATCTTCCATGAGATTTAGTGTTTGAGTATATATAAGATAATAATCTCGGTAGGATTTTGAGCAAATACAGATAGGTTTACGTGCAACAAATATCTTCCATGAGATTTAGTGTTTGAGTATATATAGTAGGAATAGAAATGATATTGTGTAAATAAATAGTTATTAGAGTATCACAACCACGTTGATATAAAGTTTGAATTTATTTAACGGTATAATAATACATATTTTATAAAAAATAAAGTTATATTTTTTTTTTAATTATTTATAAAATAAATTCATTTTAAAATCAAAACAGATTTATTAGAACAAAACTAAATATATATATTTTTATAATTTTCAATTAAAAAGGTGTGAAAGTATTATTTAATTTATTAATTTTTGTTAAAAATTAAATTACACCAACTTTATTTTGGTATTATTTTACTTGGAGACCCCATTCAAAATTTATCATCAAATTGAAATTGAGAAAAAAGCATTATACTAAAATCATAATAAAACTAAAAGTCAAAAACATTACACAAAATTAATATTCGTATTAATAAAAAATAAAAATTTACTCTCTATATATATAAACGGGTTCAATTAGAGTTCATTACGGATTCTCCCGATACAGAATCAAATTAAGTTCATGAATTATTTTAGTAATGTGTATGTCCATTGAAGTTTTTACAAAAAGTATTTCCATTGAATTTTAAAACACCTTAAAAACCATTAATATCATGCACAATTGTCAAATTGAAATTGAGAAAAAAGAATTATACTAAAATCATAATAAAACTAAAATTCAAAAACATTACACAAAATTAATATGCGTATTAATAAAAAATAAAAATTTTATATATATATATATATAACGGCTCCTGAAAGTTCAATTAGAGTTCATTACGGATTCTCGCGATACAGAATCAAATTAAGTTCATGAATTATTTTAGTAATGTGTATGTCCATTGAAGTTTTTACAAAAGGTATTTCCATTGAATTTTAAAACACCTTAAAAACCATTAATATCATGCACAATTGTGTGAGTTGTGAAAGTTTAGCTAAATCGTCCACAAACGCTAATAAAAACTTTCTCATATCCACATGTTCCATAAGTGCTGGCCGATTACGCTTTTAATTAGTGCCTGTTCATGGAAGAAGTGGTCAGAAATCTCATACTCATCGTACCTGTTACTGCCATTGACCAAAAACGCCATTAGAGGGATGCCAACCTCTTTCGACAATATGTTAAACAGCCTGTGTCCTCTAGGCTTCTTCTGCCATGGTGCCCTTATGGCTCCTCCAACACTCAGATTTAGGGTTTAATCAGGAAGAAATCAAAATAAGGCGGAGGGAGCGGACGGGTGGGCAAATTCAAATCAAAATAAGGCGGAGGGAGCGGACGGGTGGTCAAATTCAAATTTAAAATGGGGAAATTTAAAATTCAAATAGTGTTTGTTGGATTGGAAAAGATCACCAATGAAGTACTTAATGAGATAATATACTAGATAAGTTGAAAACACATGCTTGGTTTGTTGGATTGAAAAAGATAACCAGTGAAGTAATTAATAAGATTATGTACTGGATACGGTGAAAAGACACGCTAGAGAGTTGGGTGAGTCTATTGCAGATTCCTCTGGGTCCCTCTAGCTTTCACCTGCTCGGAAATATGGCGATTCGAAAACGAATGCTCATAAAGCAACATGCATGGTCATGGTAGTCAAAAGGTATGGCAACCAATAAATTCTATGCATTAATGGTCCAATAACGCAACATGCATGCTCATGGTAGCCAAAAGGTATGGCAACCAATAAATTCTATGCATTAATGGTCCAATAACATAGGATTTATTGGTTACCCGGAAAGGTGAATCTTCAAATGCAGATAAGGGTTGTCGGGATCCATGGAGTAACGAGGTAAATGTCTAAGGCTCTCAGTGACGAATTGGAGGTCTCTCGTCCCGGGGCCACCAATGCACCAAAAAAGTGGGAAATAATGAAAGTGGGATTGATCTCTTTCTGCACGCCGTAGCGACTTCGTCCAATCGACCGTGAACTTCTCTTATTGGAAGATTCGACCTCTCGCTCAGGAAGAGAGAATGGGGGTCACTCAACTCCTATATGACTTCAACCATGAACAAAATCCGAACGGACCAATTCTGAATGGAGAAAATCCTCTCGTACCTACCTGGCAAACCAGCACGCGACCAAGCGAATCAGGGGAGCGGATCAGTCGCATAAATGGCTAAGACGTCGCATCCGCATATCCAGCGGGGTAGCTCGCTACAGGTGAAAATAACTGGCATATTCGACGGTCATTAGTCTCAGACTCGATCGCTCGCATAAACAACAGAGATAACTTGCTTATCAGCGTAATGGTCTGCAGATCTGGCTGTGATAATCCGCTTCAAAACTGATAATTCGCATATTCGATTCTGATAAGTAGAAGATCGGCTGATAATTCGCATATCCGATGATAATTCGCGTATCAGAATATAAGTCGCGTACCCAAGCATGATAATTCGCGTAACTAATATGAGAACTCGCATAACGAGAATTAATCTGCATATTCCGTGGCGATTACTCGTATGTCCGGCTGAAATACACGCATAAACGGTAAAAACATGTCGGATATCAGTGTAATGATCAGCATATCATACAGTGATAACCGCGTATCACTGAATAACGCGCCTATCTGGTGGGGATAACTGGCATATCAGCGTAGTGATGCGAATATTCTGCGGTTATAATGTGCGTATCGAACGATTACTGCTGATAATGCAGATTTCACACGATAACTCGCATAACCACTGGTGATAAGCGCTCGAATATTGTGTGGGATCAGGTGATAATTCGCGTCAATAGTGATAATGGCATACCTATTGACGATAACCGCATATCCAAGGCTGTTAACTCGCGGCGGTAATTGCATATTGTGAGATGATAATACGCGTATTCAACTGAATTTAATGGCATAAGCGAGAACTGGTTTATGCCGCGAAATATATCAAGTTCTGCCCGACAAAGAAAAATGGCCATGCAGGTCGAAAGGTAGGAGCTCCTTCAGTTTGGGTTGAACGCGACATGCCAGTTGATTCAGAGTATGAGATTCTAATAAATTTGGAGGCGTGTATACCAGGGACGACGTCATTATGCAGAGAGGAAAGGCGAAAGGGATTTTGTCAAGGTTTCAGCTAACACAGCCTCCATTCACTCTGATGTGCCTTTGAATCTTTGTGGGTAGGGTTTGTAGGTATATCTTTAAAAACTGGTGTCTTTAACCTACAATTTACCTCTTCGGAATCGACAAGTTGAGCCATGGATAGGCCACCTCTCATTGTACCTCACACTGACATATGGAAGAAAGAACGGCTTTCTGTCAGGCAAATTATTTTCCTGTTGCAGCAACCAAATCTACTAGAAGGTTTTTAATATATTGTTCGGCTTTAGCGGTTTTCTCTCATTATGTGATGAGACCGCCATTTTGGAACAGGGTTTGATAAACATTTTCTCTGATAAAAGATCTGGTTTCCACAGTTATCTATTACACCGTTCTCATTTATGAAATTCCTACCAATTTTCCCTCTAATGTGACTTGGCCTCTTGCAGAAGGTAATGGAGTTTCCCACGCAATTTTGGCCTCTTGTAGAAGGTAATGGAGTTTCCAAGACAGTTTTAGAATTGATGTGACTTGGCCTCTTGTAAAGGGTAATGGAGTTTCGAAGGCAGGTTTAGAAATAATTTTACATCGGCTAGTGGAAATGGGCTTCATCGTCTACTATCCTGTCGAAATTAAAGTATTGTTAGTTTGCATCGGATTATATTAATATGTGATTTCTAAAACTTAATGCGAGGCAGAAATGTATAATTATTTAAATATAAAACATCTTTTATAATTATTTTATTATAAAAATATATAAAATATGAAACTTAAAATAATTTTATATTGGTAAAATCAAATCATTAAAATGTATAGGGTAAAAATTGAAACTAAAAAAAATATACATCATAAAGATCACCACATAAACAAAGAAGAAAACAAATAAGAGATCACTATATTTTAAGTTATTTATTTGAATCTAAAAACTGAAGTAAGAAAACAACAATATTGAAGTTAATATTGCTCCCTCATCATCTAGGTTTCAAAATAGAGATAGAAAACCATAAAAATGAAGATATAAATAATGAATTTTTGAATGTGATAGAGTTGAGTTTCCCTTTCCTAGCTTTAAATTTTGCAGAAGAGTTCCACATTTAGAGATGTATTGTCATTTCAATTTTTAATAGTTCCATGGGTCATATAGTTTTGGGTAAGCATAATTTTTTTAATTAGGATTTTAAAAAAAAATGTTTTGATTTAAAATTTAGTTTCTTGATTCTGTCACACTGAATAAGCTGTTATTTAGGAATTTGTAATGTAAAATATAATTAATGATATTTAAGTATTATTATAATTAAAGTTATAGATAAATTTTGGAATATGAATAATTAAAATTTATAAAATATTTTATGCCATTTTTAATTAATTATATTTTTTTATGAAAAATAATATAAAAATTATTCTATATCATAAATAATTTTTAAACATATTAAATATAAATAAGGTTAATATATTTATATTTTTTGTTTTGTTTTAAAATAAGAAACTTTTCAAAAGTTTTTAGTTTGAATAGTTTTATGAAGAGTTTGTTTCCTCTTAGCTTATATATTATATCTATATCATTGTCTATATATTGATTGGTTTCTTCTAAGCTTCTCATTCAATTCTATGATTGGTCTCTTCTAAGCTTTTGATACAATTTTATATTTTACTTTAGGAGCCACACTCTTTTGTGAAAACACGAATACTTTTTCAAGTTCCACTCCATTCAATTCAAATTATTGTGCTTAATTTTTCCATTAATTTTTCTAGATAGTTATTTTATTTGTAGAGAAAAATCACTCTAGTTATCAATTGATGGATAGGAAAACAAGGTTGACACCCACCAATTTATTCAGGCTAGACACATAGTTTGTATATTATTGTTGTAACAATGTTGAGAGGTTATAGTTGCCCATTTATTTGATGTAAAAGTAGTGATTAAAAATGAAGTCATTATGGATTTGATGAAGTGATTATTTAGCTATACATGCTTCTTAATATAAATATATTTTGGAACCACAATTTTCCGTCCTCTATATATTGAATATAGGCCATCTTGTAATGAGTGTAGATTTTTATGTTATATTACGTTATTGAGCTAGTACTATGCACCATTCCAAACAGGTCTGAAAAAATAGTCTTTAGATTACTTGTGCATGATGTGATTTTTACTTATATTGGAAAATAATCATCCTTCAATACCTTTTATTGTAACCCTATAAATTAATAAGAAAATTAGTTTGTTTTTTCATTGTTAGTTATATATTAGATCAAAATGAAGTACCTTGTGTGAATGGGGAGATAATTGAATTGGAACCAAAATTTGGCTTTCAACATACTTCTTACATTCCCTTATGTGGGAGAGATCATAATGGTTCATGCCCTTGCTTGGGGATTTCTAGGTCCCCTTACAAATTAACAACCAATTTAGTGTACTTTTTCATTGTTAGTTTTATATTAGATAAAGTGAAGCACCTTGTGTAAGTGGAGACATAATGGATTTGGCACCAAATTTTAGCTTTAACTACATTCCTTTATGTGGAAGAGATCATATTCATTCATGCCCTTGCTTCCTGAGTTCTAGCTCCCCGATTCCCATAGAGAGGCTTAAAGGGGATTTTCCCTTTAGTCATTAGATTTTTTTTGTTACTTTTATTAAATTGTATTGGGACAGACATTCTAAAAGCATGATAACCATAGAAGCCATGAACTGGGTAAAATTTTGGACTTGGTTTGGGACTTAGTAAAGCTAATTATGTAGAGTAATTGGTTTGATAGCAAATCGGTCAAGGCAATGAATTCTCAGGTCACTAAAAATTATGAAAATTTTGTTTGGGAGATGGTTATTGTCACCCACCTAAATAGGAAGGATTGAGAAGCACATAGTTTGTTATTAGGCCTTGGCTAATAGATCCATGGATTTTGATTAGACTTGACAACAGACATTTTGATGACTAAAAGCTAGGCATAACCTTGCTTGGGGAAGCTCTAGCTCTGGTGACTCCCATAGAGAGGCTTAAAGAGGATTTCCCCTTTAGTCATTACAGTTTTTTACTCTTTTAAGAACTCTTTGTACATATATCTAGAAATTCTCACAAACATAGACATTAATAATTGGGTGAAATGTTGGAGTTAGTTTGGGACTTAGTAGTGCTAATTATATAGAGTACTCCTTTTGTTAAGCCTAAGCTGAAATTTCCATGGTGTTTGGATAACTTGGACAGTTAACTCTTAAATCACTAAAATTTAGACAAAAATGGAAAACTTCTTTGGGAAAATATTTTTGTCACCCACCTACATAGGAAGGTGATGAAAAGAGATCTGGGTATACGCCAGAATCCCCTTTCTTAATAAAAATCTCAACACACAAGGCCTCTATCGGAAGCGCATAAGACATGAAACCTTAAAGAAAAAAAACACAATAGACTTTCTTTGGCCTCTATATATGCACACAAATCACTGAAATAATTAATTAACAAATAAATTATTTACAAGAGAAATCATGGCCTATTCATGGCCTCTTCTTCTTCATACTCACTCATTCTCTCCCACTCTGATCTTCAATGTCTTTGAGGATTCCTAATTTATAAAACTAAGCATGATCTGGAATCACTCAACTAAAAGCTCTAAGAGTCTACATGCAATGCATACATATGGTAAACGCATCTTGAGGCTTTTTCCCATCTTTTTCCCTGTTCTAAAATAGAAAATCTTCCTTATCCCATAATGATCCACATTCATTGATTTATGCCTAGAAGCACTCCCTATTTCCTATTTTCTCATTTATTTACTTTGGAAACATCTAATTAATCACATTGACTTGTAACTTAGGAAAATAATTCGAGAATGCTTGACCCCCTATGACTATTATTTAATATAATTTCTCTTGGGCTGAATGCTCCCGCATCAGACTCCCAAGGTAGAAATATTTCATGATCTCCTGATCATGTGGTTTGTGGTCTTGATCTTCCTGGATCCCATACTTTGTTCTGCAACCTTCCAAATTCTTTATTCCTTCGGTGTCGCTGCATTTATGTTGTCCTTTCCTCCAATTTCTTCTTCCTGTCAATCAGGTTCAAGTTCTGATTGATCTTGCTTGCTGCCATTTCTATTTTCCTCCATTTGGATTGCTGCATCATCAGTTGCCATATTTCTTCAATTTCTATGTCTAGCTTACTACTGTTGTTCCCAATTTCTGTTAATTCAGCTGCTACCATAGATGTTGCTGCCGCTGCCGCCATAGATGTTGCTACCTCCCAAGCTTCCTGTCCCTCAGCAACATACTTTGGCTCATCACCTGTAAACACAATCAAATTGTTAGCATTAAAATCACAAGACCCACTGGTCTTATTTGTCGATTCAGTCACCAACTTTTCTCTCTGTAGCTTCAAGTCTTTTTCAGGACTCAAAAAAATTTCACTGGCTTTCTCCTCAGCTTTCTCTGGCAATATTTCAGTATGCTGATTTGTATTCATCATGAGACTGTCAGCAAGTCTCGCCTTCTTACCATCTTCTGCTTCATGATTGTCCTTCATGAAAACTTCCCTATCTTGTTTCCTCAGAAAATTAACATGTGCATAAGTCCTCTATCTCTCCAGTTCTCTTCTCTGAAGATCTAGTTTCCTGTACAATTCAACAATTTCATTAGGAGTAGATCTTGGAAACTTCACACAACTTTATATTCCTTCAACAAATTGTGACCAATCATCAGCTGGTCCTTCTTTCTTTGCATCAACATCCTGATTAGATTCCTTCTTCATGACAATATCAGCCAATTGTCTTTCACCTGCAAACATACACAAATTGTCAAATTTAAAACCATGTGACCCTTTGGTCTTACTTGAAGTTTCAGTCTTCAAGTCTTCATCTTCACTATCTCCCAGAAATTCTCCTTGTTCCATTTCAACTTCCTCTTGACTCATTTTCTTGCCATTTACCTTGGCATCCTCTTTCTTATGTTCTCTACTGTGGCTTTTTCCTGAACCTTTGCTATGACTATTAGTTGTCATCTTCTTCTCGTCTTTCTTCATGAGCTCCTTTGCAACAAGCCTCTGCAACAGCTAGTCCTCCTGGCTGCAATCATACCCCACTAAGCTCTCCTCACTTAGTCTTTTGGTAAGCATGGGTCCATCTGGAACCTCTTCCTAAGCAACACCTTTGCTCCTTCTAGGCTTCTGCAATCTCCCACACTCTCCTGAGAACACTTAAGTTGTCCTCTCTATCCAATTCCTTATTAGATTCTTCAAGTTCACTGCCACTCCTCTTCAACCATAAACTTCAATTCATAAATTTCAAATCAAAAAAATCATCTCACCTTTAAGATCTTGCATGATCTTGTCCTCCCTTTGTTTCTGCAATCATGTTCACTTGTGTAGTTTGCATATCAGATTTAGAAATTTGATCTTCCTTTCATCATTCATTCAAAAATACATTTCAGTTCAAAAAACCTTCTTGCATTCATTCATCCACCGCATGCAATTAATTTAACTTAAAAAAAAAAACTTGAATCATCAAACAGAGTTATTCCAGCTCTAATACCAACTTCCGCTGCTTCGGAATCCTTCTCTCCGCATGAAACTTTCCCTGCTCTGATACCACCTGATGAAAAGAGATCTGGGTATACGCCAGAATCCCCTTTCTTAATAAAAATCTCAGCAAACAAGGCCTCTATCGAAAGCACATAAGACATGAAACCTTAAAGAAAAAAACACAATAGACTTTCTTTGGCCTCTATATATGCACACAAATCACTGAAATAATTAAGTAACAAATAAATTATTTACAAGAGAAATCATGGCCTATTCGTGGCCTCTGCTTCTTCATACTCACTCATTCTCTCCCACTCTGATCTTCAATGTCTTTGAGGATTCCTAATTTGTAAAACTAAGCATGATCTAGAATCACTCAACTAAAAGCTCTAAGAGTCTACATAAAATGCATACATGTGGTAAAAGTATCTTGAGGCTTTTTCCCATCTTTTTCCTTGTTCTAAAATAGAAAAGCTTCCTTATCCCATAATGATCCACATTCATTGCTTTATGCCTAAAAACACTCCCTATTTCCTATTTTCTCATTTATTTACTTTGGAAACATCTAATTAATCACATTGACCCTTAACTTAGGAAAATAATTCTAGAATGCTTGACCCCCTATGACTATTATTTACAATAATTTCTCTTGGGTTGAATGCTCCCGCATCAGAAGGACTCATAGTACATGGTTTGTTATTAGGTCGCAGGTGATCATCCTTGACAATGAACATTTCTATCATTAAAAGTAGGCATGCCCTTGCTTGGGGGAGCTTTGGCTTGAGTGAGCCCAATATAGAGATTTAAAGGGAATTTTCCCTTTAGGCATTGCAATGTTGTTTCTAGCCTTTTAAAACTCTATTGGTTTAAAAATAAAAAAATCATGACAAATATAGAAGCCATGAATTGGATAAAATATTGAATTGGTTTTAGACTTAGTAAATCTAATTATATAGAGTACTTGGTTTGTTAGCCCTTAGTTGGAAAATCAATGGAGTATAGCTAGTTAACTCACATATCACTAAAAATTAGGAAAAAATGGAAAATTTCTTTGGAAGAATGTATTTTGTGTCCTACCTTAATAGGAATGACTATAAAGCATATAGTTTGGTATTAGACCTTAGGGGATAAATCCATGGAGTCTAATCAGGCTTGACAATGAAATTTTTACACATTGATAGGGAGGAGAGGAAAATAATTTTAGTTGTAGCTCTTCTATTGTAGAGATGATTGTTTCTATTTAATTTTTTCTTGTTTGTGGTCGCTTTGGAGAAAGTTTGTAATAAAGCACTAGCACAAGTTGTAGTACCTTGTCTCTTTTGACCTATGTAAAGAAGAACTATTGCCTTTGAGGTTGTAGCCTCCTTTGAGGATGCCATTGTACTATGTGTACATATTTGTGTGGAAGTACCTAGGAAAAACGTTTCCCATGGAAAATCAATTTAAATTTTCTTCACTAAGAATATATATGAATTCTTTATTAAGAGTAAACCATTTAAATATTGATGGTACAATGAAAATTCCTAATGTGAAAGAGATTGTCAAACTAAGTAGAAATTCTTGAGAAAACTAGAGAGAGGAAGTAGAAGAATAAAACTAAGAAAACAAGAAGTTTTTCCTTGTAAAAATGTAATACCCCTTACCAAAATTAATGTAGAAAGAGATTAAAAATTAATAAGGTTACATCTCAATGTGGATATCCTTAGAGGTCATATAATTACATCACTGATGTGGGTTTTAGTAGCCTTTGTTTCTTTTCAAGTATGGTAAGAAGAATTTTTTCTTTAAACCCGAGCAAATATGCGGTTGTAGCATCTCTCAAGGATCACATTGAATCATGTCTATATAATTACATGGAATTACATACAAGAACATTACCTAGAAAAAATCAATTTGATGTGTTTTGGTTGACAATGTACCAAAATCATTGATTGAGAGCATAACCCTTTATACATAGTTAGTGCCATGGGATTTAGTGATGTGGAAGAGATGGTGAAAATAAGTAGACATTATTGAGAGAATTAATGATGAAGTAGAAGGATAAAATTCATAAATAAGGTAGTCTACCTTGCAAATATGCAACAAAATTAAAGTACAATGAGATCAGTAAACCAATAGGAAAGCACTCTAAAAATAAAGAGGAATATAAATATGAATAAATGAAAAACTACAAGATATAAATGGGGAAGCAATTCGTTATGTATAAAATTACTAAAATTATATATATTTGTATATGATAATATAGTAATTTTTTTATATATGTTTTTTAATAAGACACTCTTATTAGTATCATATAGCCATTTTAATTGAGATCCATTAAATATTGAGGAGAAAAAAGTTTAGGTGTAAGCCTTATGGACCTTGTTAGAACTACTTAAGCTGATTGACCTTTTGAGACAACAAATTGATGTATGAGACACTATTATTTCTAACAAGGTACCCCCCTATGCACGTTGATTTGATTTCTTAGTGTATTAAAAAGTACATACCAACTCCATTTTTTTATTTGAACTTATGACATACAAAGATAATCATTTTTTCACCATTAATCCCATAACCTTTTCAAGTCTCACATTCACAAGATATGGAGGCCTTATCAATGTATTAATGTTGTAATGAATTTACCTTGAGGCCTTTATATTTAATTTTTCATTCTTTTTTATATGTTGCGTTTATTTTGACATATATGCAGTTTAAAAATGAATGTCCCTTTCTTCTTTTTTCTCTCTCTTTTCTTATCTATTCTTAACATTCTTGTACCTTATTTTCATGTTTTTTCACATAAAATAAAACACCATTTTCAACAACTTTTCCATTTTGACCTATTTCTCTTACAACTCCAACTTTCTATTATTCACTTGTTAGTCACATGAGAATTAAACATTTTATGTTTACAAAATGTTATCCTTTTATCTATTTAATTTATGTCAATTTGACCTTTGACATATTCTCATTCTTACTTCCACACATGATATATGTGTGTGTGTGTGTGTGTGTGTGTGTGTGTGTGTGGGTGTGCACAAATGCTTTTCACAACTTTATAATTTAGCAAGATTGAACATTGAGGTAAATATTTTATACATTTTTTCCTAGTGGACTCTTTAGAATGATAGGTGATATTAGCATTATATTAGAGTTTTGTTTATTGAACTTGGCTTGTTTATATGTAACTCCTCATTATTTTTGATATATTGGGTTTATTTTGGAATATGCATCTAAAAAATGGCTTTTATTGTCTTGTTTTGACACTCTTTCCTTGTATAATGTTGATATTGTTTGTACTTTATTTTCATGTTTTGTGCATGAAATAAAATAGTCCATTTTCACCACTTTATGTGTTCAACCTATATCTCTAAAACTACTTCATTATGTTTATCACTTCTTATTCACATGATAATTAAATATTTTATGTTTTGCACAATGCTTTCTTGATATCTATTTATTTTACATTAATTTGGCCTTTTGTATCTTATTTCCATTTTTCCTTCTACTCGTCAACAAAATGAAATAACATTGTTAGAGAGGATTTTGTGAAAAATTGATTACAATGCTTGAAAAACTACTTTATAACTAAAATAATGTTTATAATAAAGTTGGAGAGGGGAGATAATTGTTTAATATCCACACTATCCACTTGAAATATCCACCCTAGAGTGAAGATGAGGGGGTCCAAGAAAAGAATACAAATTCATCTTACAACCAATTAATATTTTAGTAGGAGTGTCGGTAGCATTGTTGGCACCTACATTGGCATAATGATCATGGTAAGTTGGGATGTATATGCTACCCTAAACCAAATTTACAACTATTGTGAGATAAAACAATAGAGAAGAAATTTTATACTTAGAAAGTATTCCAAGCCACAAAAACTACTTATCATCATGTTTATTGTTGACATATGTCCACATAATATGTCCTAAGGATTAGGAGGGTGGGTGACTTATGAGAAAGTAAACATTGTTGGGAAGCTCAAACAAATCCTATTATTTCTATTGAAACTAATTCCACAATACATTAAAATGTTCCCAATTAAAAATTAATAATAGTTAAATGGAATTCCAGTGCAAGCAATATAGAGAAGTTAAAGAGCACTTTTTTGCAAAGAAAACCACATAATTAATACATAACATCGAATATTTTATGAACAATTTATTCGCTTATTTTTTTAATTTAGATTTTTTTCATATTTCGTGGCTTTAGTTTCAATGTCAAAAATTGGATTTATTGGAGCTTTTCATCAATATGTATGCTTTTTCTATGGAGCATGTTGTGTGGATGTGAATAAATAAATATTTACAAATAAATTAAATGTGATGGTGAATCAAAATGCATATACGTTCCATGATGAATATTAGTGAGAAGTAGAATATTTGTATCTAGTTTAGTAAAATTTATGCATTCCATAAACCCATTATTCTTTAAAGAGATTATAGAAAGTGCAAGTACTAGTGGTGAAGAGGATGCATGGTAAAATTGTGGGAAAGTTCCTTAACATCTGAAACTCACTTTCCTATAAATTTAAAATCATTGTGATGCAAATCAAGGGGTAGGCGTCTCCATAGTGTGGGATGTTGTGTTCTCACATATCTTGGTAATAGCTCCACCGAATTTCTAGTTAAGAAAAATAGTTGTTAAGAATGTCATAGTGGAAAAAGAGATTTCATTAGAAATTACCAACCATCATTGAACAAAAAAATGAAAATAATCAAATAAGGGATTTATAAAGTTAGTGAAAATTGATTTCACAAGACATCAAACTATTGGTTACAAAGTTTTTCGATATTTGATGAGGATAAATACAGAATAAAAGGAAAATAAAATGATGAAATGTAATTTTTTTTTTTATCTCTATGAAATGTGATCATATTAATAATAAAATTTGAAAGATTATGTTGATCAAGTGTTGGAAAACTTATCACCCCATTTCTATGGAAATGGAATTTTCATTAAGCCTTGAATAATGATTTTTAGCTTGCAAGAAATGTGTGTACTACTTTTATCAGAATGCCTAAATACTCTAATGGTGAAGTGCAAAAATGATGGATTTATAATTAATTCACTGATTGAAATTATTTTTACCATTATTTCTTAAATAAATATAATTATATTGAAGCTAATTTGTTTGACAGTAAAGTTTATTTGTATTAAATCACACCGAGTAGAAATATAAGTATAGTGTAAGTGGTGAGTTTTTCTTGTTTTTTCTAATCAAAATGAATTTTGGCTTTGCCCATGCTTTCTAGTGGTTCTACTTCTTGGTTACATTAGTGCTTTGAGTCTAACCTAATAGAGTTTTAAAAAAATGACCATTGTAGTCACTAAGAAATCTAAAAATGATCTAACAAACTTTAAGAGAAGGTTTGCCAATTGAATGGAAGATATGCACAATTTTATAATCCCCTCTAATAACTTGAAGAGGAGGGATTTTCATTATTTGTACCATGCTTTGGTTGTGTAATTTACAAGGATATTAACCAATACTAGAAATTTATAGGATTGGATCAATAAGAGTTGGACACACCATTTGAATGCTAATGCCTTCTTTTATTTCTATAAAAAAATCTATTATGCATTTCACTTCTAGTTCTGAGGAAAATGATTCTGTTTTTTGAAATGGACCCTTGATTTGAAGCTTTTGTGGCATTTATTTGAATTTTCGATCATTAGGTTTCAACCCAAAATGGGAGGTTCCAATGAGTACCTATATGTGGGTGTAGAATCCCTTCTCACTTATCAATCTACCAAACTTGGAAACTTTGGAAATGATGAGTAAATATTTAGGTAGATAGATACATGGCATTCAATAAGGTGAAAAATATTATTTTTATAGCTTATATATAGTAATTAAATTGTATAAGGGCCTCCTCGATGTGTTCAAACTCCAATTTATGTCTAGATTCACCTTAAAAAATGGACTACGAACAATGATTGTTTTAGTGAAATTTTTTTCATATGAATGGAAATTTTTCCTAGGACTACTTCTTGATGTTTGAGAAACTCTCCTAGGTGAAAGAGATAGTGAAACATAATATCTTCACTCTTAGGACAAATGGATGTCAATTAAAAAAATTCATAGTAACAAAAAAGGAAAAGTGGAAAATTATCAAATCATGGCACTATGAATAGATTCACTATTTTGGGTTTAGAAAATCTTAAGGGTGTATGCAACAGAAACGGAACCTCCAACCCCTTCTCAGAATCGAAGAAGAAGAAATGCTAATGTAAGGCACTCTAATATATCTATAGAATCAATTCCAAACTTATGGCACAAATAAATTATAGCAAGCAAAATATTCAATAAGGTTGAACACTAATGAGAACCTTGATGGTTGCAAGGATGGTTCATAATAATCCCTCACAAACAAAATTGAAGGGTCTCTTAGAAAAGTCCCTGAGGGACCCCATAAATATGGGCCAACTAAACTTCTAATGATAATGAGGGACATGGAGATTTTATTCAAGGTATAGGGTTGTAGAGTGACTCAAGGGTAAAAATTCATTAAATAGACTAGACAACAAGATAAAAATAGTGAAAATGGAATGGGAAATAAATCTACAATTTTTATGAGCTTATGATGAGGATCCCAAAAAAATTCAAGTTTGGAAATTCTGTCATGAAATCCTGGGTTTAGGCCATAATGGAAAAAGGAAATGCAAGATTATTAATAAATGAAGGAAAAAACACAATATCTTCCTCATAACCAATTTGTGCATTATTTTTTGGGATAGGTGGAATAAAAAATTAGTTCAAAATGGTATTTGCATGAAATGGGGTTGATTCCAATAAGTACTGCTATAACTATTAGGTGTACCCATGCTACTCGATAAGAATAACATAGGATTTATTGAGGTTTGAACCAATGAGGTGGTGATGAGTTCCTTAATAGTGCACCTTACTTCCAATTGATCTATATCCCAGTGGCAATGAAATTGTACAAGTTATGGATAAAGAATCCAATGTTTTTTTCTAGAAAGTAATGTCAAAATATTCAAAGGTCCTACATGGGATCTTACAATGTTTCAGAAAGTACATGTGATTAAACCCACCCACTAGATGATTATGGTTTTTGTTGTTGAGTGAATATATTATATGTTCCAAATAACTAAATTCTAATCTCCATACTATAATAGGGAAAAAAGCGCATGTTGGGACTCTTTGAAATTATCATTGGAGGAACTTTGATAAGAATATTGAATCATTGTTGAGGAATTTGATATCATTTTGGATGAAAATGACAAAGGCTTATTGGTAATGGGAGGGCAGGAGGGGACGTTCTGATAAGAATATCAAA
>APFE030012733.1:1149-18398 GCA_000404065.3 Pinus taeda
TCCAAGACACTAGCCTAATCTATGTTGGTGCTTCAGAGCCCTAGAAAAATAAAAATTTCTAAGTTAATTTTACTTTAAGCGTTGATTTTAATGGTTGTTCTTTACAACAAAGGTAATGGAGATGAAACTTGATGGTGTATAGACTCGACTCCAATTCTCTAAAAAGATGCACCTAAGATGATTTGATAATTTTCTCTTTTCAATGAATGTTCTGATTAAGAGAGTTGAGAGAATGCAATCTTTTCAATAAAAACAACTTTCTCAAAAGACAATGAAAGAAACAATTCTCTTTATCTTTCAAAGCGCAAAAAACATGACCACTCTTTACTTCACGAAAAAATTCCTTTCTCTTTCAAAAGACGTCAAATGCTACTCTAAACCAAATTTGGCAAAGGAGATCGTTGATATTTTCCTATTTAATAAAAGCATGTAAAACTAATCTAATCAAAGCAATTTCAAGATCTATGAAAATCAATGAAAAATCACTCAAAAGCAAATCAAAGGAAATTTACCTAATCTTTCACTAACAAGTTAATCTAAGAAGCAAAAGCTTACTAGGATGATTCCGGGATGTTTTACTTGGCAATGATTAATCCAAGGACTAGTTTATGCAGAATCACAAACTAATCAAAACAAAAACTCAATCTCTTTTTGTACTTTTTGAAAATGAAATTCACAACTTTTAAATGAACAAGCTATATTGAAATTTTGCAAAGAGACAACACAAAGGTAGGTCGCTCACGAGGGTAGATTTTGCGACTGGTCCGACTCCTAAGAAGACTGACAAAACCAGAGATATCTAAGGCTTTGCAACTTCTAAACCCAAAGTCACTACAGGACCAATATAAAAATCAACCCTAAGGCTAAAATCTCAAGGAATTTCACTAAAACTTTCGACACTAATGGAACAAGTGCAGGTGAAGATTTTTGACAGTCAACCAGTGGATCTGGGCAGTAAAGACTAAGAAAACCAAAATCTAAAAGGAAGAAGTGATAAAAAAGGGAATTTTCTTAATTTTAACAGGGTACGCAGGCAGCCTGTTTAACCAGGTGCGTGCACGCTCTGTGTACACAGATACAGTGCGTGCAAGTACGCACTGTGTCTAACGCAGAGGGTGCGTACTACTGTAAAACAAAGAAAACCTAAGTTCTAACTCGACCCTAAGCTAAGCACCCAAAAACACAGTCAAGCAACCAAAAGGCAAAAGAAACAAGACTCTTTTCAGATCAAAGTAATGCTCAAAGGAAAAATCAATCACATCAATGGATTCCCCAGTGGAGTCGCCAATTTGTCATGCGGAAAGACTTATTTTTGCGGACAAACCTAACCTCCCTAGGAGTCTAAGACTCTCTAGTGACAAACAAACCAAACAAGAGCAATCCTTCTCTAAACACACGTTATCTTATGAGAGATCAAGTGTTTTCCGATCTTACCTTGGGTCCAAACGCTTGTTGTAGCAGTCTAGCCTTGCTGATCCAGATAGATGAGCTCCTCTTTCACTTTAAGACCTGCATACACTAACAAAGCAAACGATTACATAACACCTGAATAATTCATAAAACAAAGCATATTCATCACATAGACCAAGGAGTACATGAAATAATTCATTAACAACAAATCATTGAGAAGAATGGACTTATTTGTATTAAGGAAACAAAAAAGGAACCATTACAACCTGAGCCTTGGTGTTTGCAAGCTCCTCCCAGGGTCCAACAAGAGATTTCCTCTACTTTGACAAGCTCACCCACTCCCAATATGGCAACAAGAAAGGATGGTAATCTCTCCTCACAAGTTAACAATAGAAGTCCTAATTCCATAAGCATTTACCCTTTGGAATGTTCAGCTTTCAACCTCCCCTCCTCTGGCCCAATGCCTGTATTTATAGTGTTCTAGAGGAAGTTATTCAGTTCCAACATCAATGGGATACTCCCTCTTTTGGATGGGGTAGCTCCTCTCTTGATGGGATAAGTTCCTCTATCATAGGGATGCATGAACCATCTGGAGGCGCTCAATACACGTCAAACACTCTTCTAGAAGGCTCTAGAAGTGGCCACAAGTAACTTTTTAAAGATGAAACTCGCGCCTTTTGACCTTTACAGGGGTACGCACCCATCCTTTGGCTTACAGAGCATACAAGTACGCAGGTACAATGTGTTTGGGATGCGTACACGCAGGTAACGTAGAGAGAACCTGCGTACCCAGAGATAAACATATTTTCAAGTGACTTTCTCTCTTTTTGAAGTTTGACATGAAGAGCAGAGGTATGAGGCTTGACAAGGAGGATAATATGACTATTGATGGAGCCATATTAACTGCAGATAGTCATGGTGACAAATTTCAGTGTAACAGGAATGACATTTGTGTGTTTTTTCTGTTCCTTTTCCAAAGGAACAACACTTTTGCTTTCTGCTGTTCCTTTTCCAAAGGAACAACACTTTTGCTTCCTACTGTTCCTTTTCCAAAGGAACAACACTTTTGATTTTTGTTGTTCCTTTCCAAAGGAACGGCATTTATGTGTTTTCGTTGTTCCTTTTCCAAAGGAACAACACGTTTTCTTTCTGGTGTTCCTTTTCCAAAGGAACAACACTTTTTGATTTTTTATTTTTCAAAGGAATGGCATTTGTGTGTTTTTGTTGTTCCTTTTCCAAAGGAACAACACTTTTTCTTTCGGCTGTTCCTTTTCCAAAGGAATAGCACTTTTGCTTTCGGCTATTCCTTTTCCAAAGGAACAACACTTTTGATTTTTGCTGTTCCTTTTCCAAAGGAACGACATTTTTGTGTTTCTATTGTTCCTTTTCCAAAGGAACAACACTTTTGCTTTCTGCTGTTCCTTTTCCAAAGGAACAACATTTTTTGATTTATGTTGTTCCTCTTCCAAAGGAACGGTATCTGTATGTTTTGCTGTTCCTTTTTCCAAAGGGACAACATTTTTGAACTATTGTTGTTCCCTTCCTCAAAAGGAACACCACTTGTATGATTTTTGCTCTCCTTATGAAACAACTTGTTCCTTTTGGTATTCTAATTTGAGGATGCTTATTTCTCATGTTCTTTCAAGTCTTTTTGAATATGGCTATGCACTTATGTAATGGGAACAAAAACACAACATACAGAAATCAGTCAATCATAAATCGCTATCTTTATAAGAAACTGCCCTGAATTGGTGACAAGACACAAGGAAAGACATGCTTATTCATCATCTTTTGCTGCCATTGTTCTACTAATTCTGTTCTGATTGGTTATCTGTAAAATGATGGTCCCTTTCTAATCCTCTTTGATTATCATTCAGAAATAAGAGCAAAATATCTATACCTTCCTATTGGGATATTAAGACTTCTTCCACCATTCCTACTCTTAAGGAGTGTTGAACCACCCTTTGTGTATAAACAGGAAAGGTACTTTATGAAAAACAAGAAAAAAATGGAGCAAAACATGGTTTCTAAATTGTCAAATTGCAGGATAGGAAGTCTCATTACGAGCTGGCCTACCATGATCATCAGGACGGAAGGGAAGTGGCATTCCCACTATGGCCACCACACCAGGGAAATGGTCCAAAAGGTATATCAAACAAACAACCCTTGGAACAGGAGGTCTCATCACGAGCCGGCCTACCCACTATTCGCTCCTTCCTCGTGAATGGCATTATGGCTAACTGGTCACCAAGCCAGCATAATGGCCTACATTTTGACATTGCACAACGTTTCCTAGCATACACAAAGGACTATGGTTCCAGGGGTGAAATAAACAACTCTGCCAAGGTTATGGACACCTGTCGGTAGCAGAGCACTATTAATGGTATTGAAGTCGCATTATTTACACCAATAGGTAAGTTAATTGTATCCTTTTGTTTCTTATGCCGTGGTAATCAATTACATGATATTACCCCAACCATATAACGCATGACTATATATTATCGCTAATCATTACAGAACCAGTGACAATGACTGCATGAGACTCTCTATTTATGGCAAATGTCTTATCCCTAAACTTGCATCAAATCACCGTAGTCTCTTACATATTAAAGCGATACAACTTTATACCTTGATTTCAGTAATAGGCTGTTTTTGTAAGCATGGCATATTGCCATACACTGTTCCTTAAAGACTTTGCTGCAGAATAGATGCTGCTCCTTTATTTGATGTTTGGGATAGCCTATCACATTGCGTGGGGGGAGGTTAACCTCATCATTCCCTAGAGCACGTGTCAGCTTGCCATTTGGGAGATTGTGTACTTGGGCATAGCACGACTCAATGGTATTATCTCTTTCTATTTTTTTTTTATTTTTCTACTTGAGTTGTTGTTCAAAGCCATTTTCACTGCATACGCTGTAGCATTAAAGTTTAAACGAGTGTTACGCCATTAGCTTCTTTGCGTTTCAACAAATAGTTGCCGTTCCTTTGAGAATTTGCAGTGAAACTATGGGAGGAAGGTTAGTTCGCAGAGAACCGCAAGTGCTAACTGTTTCGGCTGCAGCTCGGGAAATCCTGGCAAGAGCAGGATGGTTGACCTATCTTAACTACCTGAAGGAGTCCAATGAAACAGTAGCGATTGAATTTTTACAAAATTTGCAAGAGGACTACTCCACAGTAAGAGGAAAACATATAGCAGTCACCGATGAAATAATGGCAGAAGTCTTGGGACTGCCAACCACTGGACCAGTATGGACATTAAAGAAGGAAAGGCTGCAGAATATTTTAGAAATGTTTTAGGACGAGGGACAGAGCTTGATAATTCGAGGAAAGGGGGTGCTGCCAACAACACTAGGAGAACTGTGGGTAGAATTAGCAAAGACCATCCAAATCTATATCACCTGTGAAGGCAGAAAAGACATGGTAAGACCACGACATCTTAAACTCCTAGCTGTTCTAAAACAAAAATGCTTTGTAAATTTACCTGCATTGTTGAATTCATTGCTTCATGACGTTGCACGAAGCATGAAAAGAGCACAACACGTAGAGTCAGTCGTTAGCCACCACGAATTAATTTGGTTGATAGTCAACCATAGTCTCACCCAGCAGCAGAGCAGCTGGGAAGAACTAATTACCATCATCAATGGAGGGTTGGCCACACCCGAATGTCTGAAAAAATGAAAGCAAGTCACTAGCACACCCCAACATCCAGAAAAACAGAAGCAGGTCACTTGCACACCGGAGCAACCTGAAAAGCATAAGAAATTTGAAAAACGGAAACATGTTACCAACACACCCGAGCAACCAGAAAAACGTAGGAAATCGGCCCAGCTAGCATGCCTACGAGGTGGGCTGGAGAAGCCCTAGGAAGGCACTAGCCAGACAGTATAAATCGAAGATGAGCAATCCCTAAGGGAGGACAAGGAAACAAAAGTACAGGATGAGGAAGCAGAGCAGTCTGCAGAGGCAGAAGCAGAAGAAGAAGAAGAAATGGAGGCAGAAGCAGAAGAAGAAGAAGAATAGGAGGCAGAACAATTTGCAGAAGAAGAAGAAGAAGAGGAGGCAGAGCAATCTGTAGAAGAAGAAGAAGAAAAATATGAGCAATCTAAATAGGAAGGAGACGAGGGAAAAGAAGCCGAGAAGTCTGAGCAGGAGGAAGGAATGGAACAGCAGGAAGGTAGCCCATTAGAAGATCCATTAGGGGAAGATGAATTGGCCAAAGTTTTGGCCAATATGGGCAAATATGGCCAAGCTCCGAGTCCATCAGACCTCCATGCCGGAGAGAAACCCCAAGAGAAAGATGCACCCGAGGAATCACATGCAGAAGAGGCAGAAGTAGAAAATTTGTCCGTTCATGATAAGAAGATGTCAGAAAATGCTGAGCAGGAACAACCCGTTCCTAATCAGAAGGCACCAGAAGAAAGTCCGGAGGAAATAAGGGTAGAAGAAGAATTAGCCCAAGAAATAACAGAGCCAATTAAGGTTCTTGCCCCGGAACAACCACCCCAAGAAGAAAATCAGGAAGCTAGCCGCAGTCCAGACCGTAGTAAACAACCTGTTGTTCCTTCTGAAGAAATGGCGGAAATAAGCGAATTATGAAAGGAACAGCAGAGATTATTGAACATAATAGTCCAGCTTCACCAGCAGATTAGGATTCTAAAGGTGAGGCAAAGGGTAAAAGGGATGTCAGGAAGAAAAGGTCCGACCACAATAGAAAAATTCTTTAAGGGCAAGAGGCAGAGGACCAGAATCCATCCTACTGCTCAAAACCCTGACAAAAGCCAAGCTACTGTTCCAAATGATGCTGAAAAGCAGACTGCTGTTCCAATTGAAAAGGAACAACAATGGGCTGATGTTCATGTTAAAATAGAAAAGGATGATAAGATAGTTCGGACGGAGGCACCACCTTCGGGAGTAATAAGGGTTTTGAACTCGAAGCAGCACAATAAGAAAGTTCAGGTAAAGCTCCCTGCCTCCACGGCTGCATGGAAAAAGGATCTGAAAACGGTAACCCTTCATAAAGGTTTGAAGCAGGCCCAGCAAGAAGCAGAAAAGCTTAGGGAGCAAACGGTCCCCCGAGAAAAATATGAAGAACTACAGCAGCAGCTAAGGAACGTCAACTTATCTGAAAGTTAGGCCTTCGAAGGATGGCGGAAGGAATAAGAGAAAGTTGCAAAGGTAACTTGTAGATTATATGTAGTTATCAAACAGATGGATACCTTGTGTTCTCTATACAATGATGTCCTAGCATGTAGAGCCCCTGCTAAGAACTATGCCCTATTTTTAATGGAAAGGTATTTACAATTAAAAATAAAGGCTGTTAAAGCAAGCACTCCCATACAAATTAACACCATAGATGATTTCATAAACTACTGTAAACACTACGGGGTAAAAGTGCAGAGATTATTGTGTGAATTTTACTTGCATAACCTTGTACTGGAACAAGAGACCGAACTGAACCCTGGCCCTTTTGTTGGGGACATTCAATTGCAAGCATTTATCTCATTTGCAATCAATCAAATTAAATGGCTCAAATCCTATAATGCTTTTCAAAGACAAGAAAACGGATTAGATCTATGGGTAAGAGCTGAGCCTAGGGACCCATCACAGTTATGGAGGAGACATAGAAATCTCATGAAGGCTCCAAGAGTGATTGAAGAATTAGGACCCATGCATGAGGCAATCATTTGGGAGGGACTTGAATACTTTTCCTCTATCAAAGACCCTGCCATTGATGCAGCTAAATTTTGATATCGAATATCTAATCTGAATATCCAGCTCGGAGAACTATTTAAGTATGAGAATTTTAAACTTGCTGCCAATCGTTTTCCCCTCTATGGTAAAATTGTTTTGAGGGCGGGGCCATCCTGGTTAGGATATAGGTTCCGGAGTCCAATCATTTGGAATCCTGCACTCGAATACCAAGCCCTATATGAGATGCCTGAGGGTCAGACAGGCTATTTCTTTGATCATTTAGTTTTGCATCACGGCTGTAGGCCCTCACATGAGATTCCATCTCCAGCCTACTCACTCACTGCCTTGCATGTCAACTACAATGTTTTCATGAGGCCATGAAAAAGGTTAAGTCGGGGGGTGTGTGGAGTATCAAAGAAGGTATGTTTTGATGGTTATTTCAGTATCTTTTCATCAGGACTTATAAGCCTTTTTGCATTATGAACTTAGAAAATAATAAAGAATTATAACGAAACATGTGAGATTAATATAGAATGCTGACAATTGTCGTTTCCATGTACAGGAGGGAGGAAAAATGAAAAGTTGCCATCCTAAAGGAAAAGACAAAGATGAATTAACTGCTGTCCCTTCGACAGGGGACCGCATGCAAACTAGATCAAAATGGACCAACCCAGGAAAGGAAGCAGAGATACCAGCTCAGCACAGAAAAGAGAAGGAGTAACTCAGGATTAACGATTTTGTGAATCCCTCAGGATCCTTGATCCTAAGGGATCATTGTTTTATCTATTTCTGCATCTAGATATCTCCGTCGTCATCCTTATATAAGGGATAGCATTGTTAGCTAGAAGGAGATTCTTTTATGTAATTTCTTTAAAAAAAGATCAAGACTATGATCATTATGTCCTGTTAAGACTTGCGTTAGTGTACTTTTACTTCATGCATTAATACAGACTTGGTTACTCTTTTATCTTTGAGCCTGGATCAACCTTAAGCGGTGTACCCCTGGAGGCTAAGGACCCGGCCCTAGAGGACACTTTCTCTTGTACCATTACGCGTGGTTTCTGTGTGGTTTGCTTATCGACGTGATCTAGTAATCTGCCGTGTTTTATAAAGTTTATGTCACATGCTCTGTTGTGTTTAACCCATTTAATGTTCCTGCAAACAAAAGTGTTGTATTGACGCTACATCATGTTACTATTCCTTTAAGTATTGGTATAATACAATTAATCTCTACAGGATACTGTTGTTCCATTACAGAGTTTTTGTGTTATGCGATTGTGCCTTAGCATTACAAAATTTATCTTGGAAATTCTGATTTTATATGATTATTGAATCCTTGAATATTACTGTTTTCATCTTGAGATGCAATCGTATGCTTTTACTTAGAGCGATAACGGAATCAGACTAAGCACGTCATGTTTATATGGTTTTCAGTGTTGTTCCATCTTGGATCCGTAGGCAGTGCTGTTCCATAGTGTGTGTACATCTTTAAGAATGAAGGATTGATGTTTGGATTGGTGTGATTGAATAGATTCACAGCTTGTTGAACATAGTTACTGCTCGATTCCTTAAGTGTTGTTTCATTTCCAAATTGTTGTTTCATTTCCGAATTGCTGTTCCATTTCCGAATTGTTGTTTCATTTCCGAATTGTTGTTCCATTTCGAATTGTTGTTCCATTTTAAGGTTGATGTTCTATTTCATTGCTATTCTCTTTATCTGCCATTTCATTTCTTATTTGTTAAGGACGATCTTAGGCTATAGTGAGCATCGACATCTGCTACCTGGCTCCCATACCCCTGATCTGTTCTCCGATTTCTTTTCCATTAGTTTCTAGAGGGATGGGTTATTGCTATCGAACCCTTGATTGATGCATTGCTTCATATTTGAGTGTGTGATTTGGCCTTTTGAAGTAGTTAAGTCGTAGACATGCATCAATTTACTTTTGTAGTTTCAAAACAGCTGTACTACGAGCATTACTCTGACAAATGCTAAGCCTAAAACTGAGGCACTCTTTGAAATAGAAAAACGTTCCCGGATTGACATATTAATGTGAGGTAACTAGAGGTGAAAGAGACCTTTTTTATAGCTCCACAGAGGGGTTGTCTCTGTCCGCAGAGGGAACATTTCCTACATCACAATCCCCTCATCAGTTGAAAGTACAAACAACCCCCTTCTAGAAGGTAGCCAAGCAAGTGAAGGTGAAAACAACCAAATCACGAGTATTAGAAGGTAGCCAAGCAAGTGAAGGTGCAAACAACCAAATTAGGTGTACTAGAAGGCAACCAAGCAAGTGAAAGTATGAGTTTATCTTGAGTTGGGAACCAAGCCTCCCTACTAGAAGGTAGCCGAGCTAGTGAAAGGGAAAGCACGAGTTTATCATTGAATTGGGAGTTGTGCCTCCCTAATTTTGAAGGAAGTCGTTCGAGAGTTCAGATGTATAAGTAGAGAGGCTTAGTACCACAATTTTTTTAGTTACGAAGAGTTACCAAGAGTTCAAACGTCTCACTGTAGAACTCTACTTTGTTTTCAAGTTGCAAGTCTTGTAACGATTTTTGATTTATAATGAAGATGTGTTTTGTTTTGAGCCAGCACTGAGTTAACTCAGAGGGTTGAACCTCTTGGGTTAGGGCCCAACCCTAGTAGCCAAATCTCCTCTTTATTGTATTATTATGCTAGCATAGATTCATTTTGTTTCTGTTCATTTGCTTAATTAGATGCATTTTCATTACAACAGTAGCACAGATTCATGGTTTCCTATTCATTTGCTTAAGTAGTTCATTTCCTTTACAACACTAGAATAGCTTTAGGGTTTGGTTGTTTATTTTCTTAAGTAGTTTCATTTTCATCACCACAATATAGAGTAGATGATTCATGGTTTAACTTGTTATTTGTTTAAGTAGTTACATTTCCATTACAGAGGTTTATTGTTTAACTATTCATTTGCTTAAATAGTTTTAGTCGCATTACAGTAGTGCAGAGTAGATCATTTACGCTTTCATTCAATTAGCAGGTTAATACAGAGAAGATTCATAAGGTTGTCCACAGGTGTCTCGGACTCACCTCCTCCCTCTGGGACCATGACGTGAGGAAGAAAACCTGCAGCAACCCCAAAAACACAGAGTTTCCATTTTGCATGGAGTTTGTTATTTTATGCAGTTACATGGTTCATTTCATGGCCATTCATTCATTTCCTAGTCATCTATTCCTTCACCCTCTATCTAAGACCTCACTCATATGACCATTCTCCTTCAGCATGAAATTCCTGAGAAAAAGCTATTAATTCACGTTGTAATCAGTTTTTACCCGTAGATTTCCTTACACACTAAAACCCGACCAATCACTACCCAATTCATTTTCAACATTGACTTTATGCACTTTGAATCCCCACCATCAATCTACCTTTTATGATTTGATGGCTATCGTGCACCTGCTCACCAACTAGCTTGGTCAAATCTCCACCGTTGATCTTCCTCACCAAACACAACGGGTATCGCGCGATATCGCATGGATTTCTGTCTGATCATTATCTACTCAAGGGCATATGATAAAAGTGGTTTCCCCATGCTACATGTTGCCCCGAGAGGCTAATCGCATGAAATTTTAAAATATAGCATATGGTTTTGAGGGCACACGAAATACAACTTACCACATCTACAAACCCGCTACCATTTCCACATGTTTCTTTTGCCCACGATCAAATATCCACCATTCATCTACCGATTAAACTTGTCTATCCATCTCTTGACTTAGCCTCCATGATATAATCTCAGTTGTCCATCCTGTTAGTTAACCCTGGTTACCCATCTACCTACGTACCCTCCTGCGATCTGATCTCAGTCGTTCGTTTGCCTTTCACCCTGACTGATCCAACAGTTCTTATGCATTGTCGCTCCCTTACGTCCTCTTTTGAACAATTTTGATCTCTGATTACTCTTCCTCTTAAACACATACTTAACTTAGTTTCCTTTGCTTACCCCTTAATCTAGTTTTGTTTCTTTTTACTTCTGCAACTTAGATAGTAGCATTGGATTAGTGTTGTTTTAACAATTCTGCTTCACATAGCTGTTTAGATGGTTAGTTAGGGTCTGGTGTGAGTTAGCATTACAAGTTGTTTTCTTCATTACTGCAGTAGAGTAGCTCTCCCTTAGAGTATATTTTCTCTTCTTCCATCAAAATCAAGCTTCTTTTGACCCTATAGAAGTCTGGCTTGGAACCTTCGGGGTCTCTTGCTAGATGAGCAGTGACAACAAGCAATATCTTCACTTCTACTTGTACATATAGTACTGTCACCTCCAGGTTTGTACGAACCTTGAGTTGATAAGTAAAGGTGATAGCATTTGGAGTTGCAGATTCTTGTTGCAATACCTAGTCTCATCACTTTTTGGTGTCGTTGTCGGGATCCAACCTAGGTCACCCGCATGACAGGCGAGAATACTCACCACTAAGCCTCATCGTTGAGTAATTATATAGGCCTTAATTGACCTTAATTCACTTCCTAGCTTAGTCATACCAACTATTCTCACAACTTATTGCATACTTTTGATTATATTTTGTTTATGAGATGAGTAGAGTTGGATATTTTGCTTTGTGGTCTAATGTGCATGTAATGCAAGAATAAAGGATAAAATCAAGGAACTACGGTAAATACCTTGGTAAAAAATTGAATGGGACAAAGGAGAGGAATTATAAGAGGTAAATCCTCATCATTACTGCCTCTCCATTTGAATATCCCTCCATCAGCTGAAAGTACAAACAACCCCCTTCTAGAAGGCAACCAAGCAAGTGAAGGTGAAAACAGCAATATCAGGAATACAGGAAGGTAGCCAAGCAAGTGAAGGTGCAAATAGCCAAATCAGGTGTACTAGAAGGTAGCCAAGCAAATGAAAGTATGATCTTATCTTGAGTTGGGAGCCAAGCCTCCCTACTAGAAGGTAGCCGAGCTAGTGAAAGGGAAAGCACGAGTTTATCATTGAATTGGGAGATGTGCCTCCTTAATTTTGAAGGAAGTCATTGGAGACTTCAGATGTATAAGTAGAGAGGCTTAGTACCTTAATGTTTTTAGTTACGAAGAGTTACCAAGAGTTAGAAAGAATTCAGACTTCTCATTGTAGAACTCTACTTTTTTTTCAAGCTGCAAGTCTTGTAACAATTTTTTATTTATAATGAAGATGAGTTTTGTTTTGAGCCAGCACTGAGTTAACTCAGAGGAATGAAGCTCTTGGGTTAGGGCCTGACCCTAGTAGCCAAAGATCTTCTTTATTATATTGTTATGGTAGCATAGATTCCTGTTTTTCTGTTCATTTTCTTAATTAGATGCATTTTCATTACATCAGTAGTATAGATTCATGGTTTCCTATTCATTTGCTTAAGTAGTTCATTTCCATTACAACACTAGCATAGCTTCAGGGTTTAGTTGTTGTTTTCTTAACTAGTTTCATTTGCATCACCATAGTATAGAGTAGATGATTCATGGTTTAACTGGTGATTTGTTTAAGTAGTTGCATTTCCATTACAAAGGTTTATTGTTTAATTGTTCATTTGCTTAAATAGTTGCAATTGAATTACAGTAGTGTAGAGTAGATCATTTATTATTTAATTCAATTAGCAGGTTAGAAAAGATGAGATTCATAAATTTTTCCACAGGTGTCTCGGCCTCACCTCCTTCCTCTCGGACCATGACGTGAGGAAGAAACCTTGCAGCAACCCCAAAAACACAGAGTTTCCATTTTGCATGGAGTTTGTTGTCTGATGCAGTTAGATGGTTCATTTCATGGTCATTCATTCATTTCCTGGTCATCTGTTCCTTCACCCTTTATCTAAGACCTCACTCATACACCCATTCTCCTTTAGCATGAAACGCTTGAGCAGAAGTTGTTAATTCACATTATAATCGGTTTGTAACCGTAGATTGCCTTACACAACAAAACGTGACCAATCACCACCCAACATTGAACTTATGCTCTTTAAATCCCCATCGTCGATCTACCTTGTCTGATTTGATGACTATCACACACCCGCTCGCCAACTAGCTCGATCAAATCTCCACCATTGATATGCTTCGCCAGATCTTATGGTTATCATGCGATATCACGTGGATTTCTGTCGGATTGTTATCCGCTTGAGGGCGCACGATAAAAGTGGTTTCCCCATGCTACGTTTTGCTTGGGGAGGCTAATCGTGTCAAATTTCAAAATACAGCGTATGGTTTTGAGGGCACATGAAATACAACTTACCACCTCTGCAAACTTGCTACTATTTCTGCACCTTTCTTTTGCCCGTGATCAAATCTCAGCCATCCATCTGTCGATTAAACCTATCCGTCCATCTCTTGACTTAGCCTCTGTGATATAATCTCAGTCATCCATCCTATTAGTTAACCTTGGTCACCCATCCACGTACGTACCCTCCTGTGATTCGATCTGAGTCGTTCATTTGCCTTTCACCCGACTGATCCAATGGTTCTTATGCGTTATCGCTCCCTTACGTCCTCTTTTGACCAATTTTGATCTTCGACTGCTCTTCCGCTTAAACACAGACTTAGATTAGTTTCCTTTCCTCACCCCTTGTCTAGTTTTGGTGCTTTTTACTTCTGCAACTTAGATAGTAGCATTGGATTGGTGTTGTTTTAGCAATTCTGCTTCACAAAGCTGTTTAGGTGGTTAGTTAGGGTCTAGTGTGAGTAAGCATTACAAGTTGTTTTCTTCATTACTACAATAGAGTAGCTCTCCCTTAGAATATATTTGCTCTTCTTCCATCAAAATCAAGCTTCTTTTGTCCCTATAGAAGTCTGGCTTGGAACCCCTGGGGTCCCTTGCTAGATGAGCAATGACAACAGGAAATACCTTCACTTCTACTTAAGCATATAACACTATCACCTCCATGTTTGTATGAACCCTGGGTTGATAAGTAAAGCCGGTAGCCTTGGGATTTGTAGCATTATTGCTGCAATACCTGGGCTCATCACTTTTTGGCACCGTTGCCAAGGAGGTGTCAGAGTAGGATGTGAATTACTCCTCCTTCTTATATCTCTAGTCTCCAACTTTCTTTTCTTCTACTTATAGTCTTCAATTTTATTCCATTAGTTTGTTTTTGCAAAAGTAATATAGTTTCTTTTCTTCATTTGTCATTTATCTGCTTTCCTTTCCATTCTGCAATCAACAATTTCAATTCAGCAAGTAGTTTCCTTTTTGTTAATGGTTTTTATTCAATTAAGCAATTTCATTTGCAAGTAGTTTTCTTTCCATTCAATCATCAATTTCATTCTGCAAGTAGTTTCCATTATGTTAGTAGTTTTTTAATCAACAATTTCCTTTCTGCAGAGTACTTTCCAGCTTTAAAGAAAATATTACAAAAACCAACCCAAAAACATTTCCTTTCATTCCTCATAGGAATAGGGATAATTTAGGAAACTTCTTGCCAAATACCCCCACTACATCCTATAGTCAACCTTCTCGCTTCTTCGGTGACTGTGAACTGGAAGAACCTTTAGGTGAGCAACGTGACATATTTGAAAAACCTATAGGGGAATACAAAGAGGAAGAACCCATTCCTACTGAAATAATGGCTGAAAACCAAGATGATAGAGGAGATAGAGAGAGAGGTGAGGGTGCCTTCCCCATTAGGGAAACCAATGGGGACACTAAAATGAAGAATATAAGCCCCTCTGCTCTACCTCATTTCCATGGTTTGATCATAGAAGACCTTGACACTTTCCTTTTTGAGTTTGTTGTTATATGCTAAACCTATGACTATACAGAGGATGAGAAAAAGTTAAAAATGTTTCCATCTACCCTCAAGGATGCAACATTGTGCTGGTTCACGGGTTTACCTAGAGATAGCATCATAACTTGGGCTCAGATGTAGCAAGACTTTAACAATAAATATAGGGACTACTTTAGGTCAAAGGACACTAAAGAAGAGATTTTTAGGATGACCATAGGCCAAGATGAATCCTTAGAAGACTATGAAGATATATTCCAACTCAGTTACAAAAGGGCCAGGTGCACACTTGACCCCGAGTCATTGAAGTTGGTCCTGCTTAGAGGAGTAAGGGAGGATATCCTAGATACCTTTCATTTGTTAGCAGGAGGAGATATTTACCAACTACCCTATGAGTTTATCAATACTGCCTTTAGAAACCATTCTAGGGCACCCAGAAAAATGGGTAGGATTAGTCAACCTATGTCCAATACATCGTCTTCCAACTCATCCATCAAGGGTGAAATTGGAAATATGTTGGATGACTTCAAAAGTGAGATGTTTCAAACCCTTTCCTTACAATTGGATACCATGAATATCAAAAGGAAGCAAGAGGAAGTAGAGAGACCCTTAGCCATCTTTTGTCCTAGATGCACTAGGAGGCATCTTAGGAATGAATGCCCATTGAATTGTATTGATATTTTCTTAGTCTGTGAAGAAAACCACTCCACAGATAAGTGCCCTTCCTTACCTAGACTCAAAGTTGTATATCAAGAAGCTGAAGGGGTCACTGAGCAGCTTTGCTACATCAACCAAAGGAGACCTCCTTGGCGTAGAACATACTAGCAGGGTATGCAAGGATCATCCCATGCATATTACAGACCCAACCAAACCACAACTATACCTTCTTGGGGACCCCCTGCTCATCCTTCCTAGTCTACACCCGCTCCTTGGTCCTATGCACCTTAGTATCATTCCCAACTAGCCAACCAATCATTTCAACCTTACATTCAACCACAACATCAATGGAATACCCCACCCCAAGGGTGGAGGCTCCAATTCAACAATGTTCCAACCCTATTGCCTCCACCATCTACCAACCACATCTCCTGCAATCTGCTCTACCTAAGAAACCCCAGATGCCTACCTAGCCAAATCCAAACCCAAACAATAGGTAGGCTCAACAAGGATACAATGGAGAGACATCATACCCAGCTTATGCTGTAGAAATCCAAGAGATCAACCTAAGATCTGGGAGAATTATCCCAGATAACCAACCTCCCTCTCCAAATAGGGAGGTTGAGGAAGAAAGAGAGGAAAGCAACCTTAAAGCAAATCCACCCTTTCCTGAAAGATTAGCCCAATCACTCAAGCCTACCCTAGAAGAAACTGAACTTCTGGGAGAATTGAAGTAAAGATCCCCCTTCTCTAGGAAATCAAATATGTTCCTATCTACAATAAGTTGATTAAGGAGAAGTGATTCAAGCATCCAGGGAGAAGAAAAATGGATGCCCCTACCATTAATGTCATGAGGCAGTTATCTAACTTAATGCTGGGGTATGTAATATGTCCAAAATACTTAGACCCTGGAAGCCCTGTAGTAGATGTGCACATCATTGGCACCATTGTCCCACACACTCTGATTGATCTTGGGGTTTCCATTAATGTGATGAACAAGGACAACATTCTCAAGCTTAACCTCTAAGGGTTAGAAAGGAAGACCACAACAGTTCTGCAACTTGCAGACTGCTCCAAAGTCACCCCTGAGGGTATCGTGGAGGATGTGATAGTTTCCATTGACTCCTGGGAGTACCCTGTAGATTTCCTAGTTCTCCATCCTAAGCCTAAGTTTACTGGTTACCCTCTCATCCTTGGGAGGCCATGGTTGGTTTCATACGGAAAGAGTTATTTTTGCGGACAAAACTAACCTCCCTAGGAGTCTAAGACTCTCTAGTGACAAACAAGACAATTAAGAGCAATCCTTCTCTAAACATGTATTATTCTATGAGAAACCAAGTGTTTTTCGATCCTACCTCAAGTCCAACGCTCGTTGTAGCAGTCTAGCCTCGCTGATCTGGATGAGCTCCTCCTTCACTTTGAAACCTGCATACACTAACAATCAAACGATTACATAACACCTGAATATTCCATAAAACAAAGCATATTCAACATATAGACCAAGGAGTATATGAAACAATTCATTAACAACAAATCATTGAGAAGAATGGACTTATTTGTATTAAGGAAACAAAAAAAGAAACCATTACAACCTGAGCCTTGGTGTTGTGCAAGTTCCTCCCAGGGTCCAGCAAGAGTTTTCCTCTACTTTGACAAGCTCACCCACTTCCAAATGAAACAAGAAAGGATGGTAATCTCTCCTTACAAGCTTACAATGGAAGTCCTAATTCCAGCAGCATCTACCCTTTGGAATGTTCAGCTTTCAACCTCC